>SNQJ01S0168560.1:0-20591 GCA_010110895.2 Picea sitchensis | reverse complement strand
GTCAAAGTCAATTCCTTCAACCTGTGCATATCCTTTACATACCAATCTATCTTTGTTCCTTGTAACCTGTCCATCTTCATTCAATTTATTTCTGAAAACCCACTTTGTGCCAATCACATTCTTATTCTTTGGTCTTGGAACCAATTCCAAAGTGTCATTCTTTTATATTTGATCCAATTCTTCATCCATGGCCTTATTCCAGAATTCAGCCTTGCTGGCCTCTTCAAAATTGTTTGGTTCAATCATAGATAAGAGTGCTAAGTACATTTGTTCTGGTGAATGGATTCTTCTTCTAGTCTCAACTCCTACATCCTTGTTTCCGATAATCTGATCTGAAGGATGATTCTTCTGTGCTCGTTTTCTAGGTCTCTTTGGAGGCACTTGCTGAACTTGCTCTTCTACTTCTCTATGATATTCTTCATCTTTTGCTTCTTCTTCGTAAAGCAATTCCACTGATTCGTTTTCTTCTTCCTTTAATTCTCGTCCACCTATTTCATCAATTGTTACATTGATGCTTTCCACAACTTTGTTCAACCTCAGATTGTAACACTTGTATGCTTTCCTTGTACTTGAGTAACCAAAAAGTACTCCTTTGTCCATACAAGAGTCAAACTTTCCCATTCTGCCATCTTCTCTTTTGATGTAGCATTTGCTTCCAAATACTCTGAAGTGCTTCACATTGGTTGGTATTCCTTTCCATAGCTCGTAGGGAGTTTTTTCATCGTTGTTTCTAAGCATTACTTTGTTTTGAATGTGAACTGCTGTATGCACTGCATGTGTCCAAAAGATATCTGTCAATTTGGAATCCATTAGCATTGTTTGAGCCATTTCCTGTGTAGTTATCATCGATTATGATAATGTTCCTTTGTCTCTGAACCACTCTCTGAACCAATATATGAATTCATGCTCTCGTCCATTGTCATTTATCTTTCCAAACCTGCTAAGTGTTCTTATGAATCCATCTCTGTCCATATTGTCCAAGACTCTATTGCACAATTGTCCATAGTGCTTACCCATTTATCACTATACTATCATGAAGTCTTCACTACTACAACTGATTAATCTATCAAACTGTACTTTTGCTAACTGACTGCTCTGGATCTGTCTACTCAAACTCTGCAAGCTGCTTGAAGGATGGTTCTTTGGTCTGTCACAACTATCACATAGACTCCCCCTGTCTAATATTCACATTACCTGGGATTCTCTATGATAGATGGCTCAGAACAGTTCCTGCTCTGATGTGTATTCATCATCATCTTCATTGGTAGATTCATCATCTCTCTGAGCTCTAACTTCTTTCTTTTTGTCCGTGGATTCATCTTTCACTACAATGCCTGAAAGTACAATCTCTTGAACCTGTTCCTTATTTACTCGTCCTTATTTTCTTTCAATTATTTTCCAAACCTTTTTGTCTCTGACATCTTTCTTTTTCTCTGTAGAATTTCTTCATCTCATTTTATTGCCAATCTTGCGATCTCTGGGACCTGGTCTTTATTTACCTGTTCTTCGTGTTTTCTTATCCATACTTTCTTATATATGATATCATTGTTCTCTTTCATGGAAGTATCGATCATGCTTCTACAGTCACTAGCTATGCGTCCATAGTTATGACATTTGTAACATTCAATGTTACGTGGGGCCACATAAACATTTCTTGCTTGAACATTTCTTTTATAATCCCTGCAATCTGCAACCTTATGTCCAAAATTAGTACAACAAAAACAATGACCATAAAATAAATTTTCATACCTGGGAGTGAATGATCTTCTTTGTGGAGTAGTCCTTTTGAATTTTTGCCTTGACTAATCATGATCATGATTGAAGCTTCTTTGTTGCTTGAACATGGATGGTATTATTGAGGATGTATCCTTATTAGTTTTCTTATATTCTGGTTGACCATGATTCCTTTCTTTGAGTACTTCTGCATAACTCTTTCTCTTTTCTTCATTCTTATTTTCTAGCAACCTAGAGTACTTCTCTTCATTCTATACACCTGATACGCATGTTTTCGTCTCTTCAACGTTATTTTTGAGTTTGTCAATTTTACTTCTCAATGTGACAACTTCTTCTTCAAGATTCTCAACCTCTTCTTCTTTATTTAATATCTGATACTTCATGACTTCTTCTGTTCTCTTCACTTCTTCAAGCTGAATTTTTAATGTGATTATTTCTTCTTCAAGTACTTTCTCTTCTTGAACAAACTCTGACTCAAGCTGGTTTAGATCATTAGTTCTTTCCTTGAGATGATCTGTCAATATCTTCTCTCTCATTTCTGCTTCTTCCTTCTGTGCTACTATGTTGGATTCCAAATACTGTTTTTGATCTTTAATATTTTCTTCGATCTTTCTAGCTTCTTCTAGCTGAGTTCTTAAGTTCTTGATGACCTGTTGGACTTCTTAAAAAATGTGATCACTTTCCTTTTGTTTCATCAATTCTTTCTTGAGTGACTTGTTTTCTTCTCTTTCTTTTCTTAGTTCATCTAAAGCACTGATCAATTCTTCTTCATAATTGTCTTCTTTTTCAATTAGTTTTTTTGTCTCATTTCCTTCATGGAATTCTATTTCAAGATGTCCGCGTTTTTCACAATTAAATCAAAACAAAATACCTCTGGTTATTATGTACTCTTCATCTTCTGAATCTATTTGACATGGTGAACATATTTCTTCTTGATATGTACTTACATCTTCTTTGGCATTTTCTGAATCTGCGATGGGTGAAGAATATATATCTTGTAACTTATCCCAAAGTTCTTTGGCCGATGAACATTTTTCCAACCTTTTCTCTTACAGGATTAGGTAATCCTTCCCAGATGAAATCCATTGCTATTTTTTTATTCTTCTTCAATTCCTTCTTGGCTGTAGTCTTTTCCCTTTTTGAACTATCATATCCTGTAACGACTGATATCCAAATATAATACCCCTGTGCCTGTAAAAATACTTTCATTCTTCCACTCTGTATCTCATACTTTAAACCATTCTGAACATTAAACAATGGTACTCCATTCTCAGAATAATCCGTGATCTCCTTCCAGTGGTTAAATTGTTTCCTGAAGGAACCTGCTCTGATACCAATTGTTGGATTACTGAGAGAGAGGGTGAATCAGTAATAGGGTAATTTAATCCTTTTTAACCATAATATGCAAGTGTTATATTTCTTTATGATCAATATGTCATTATCATCCAATAGTTGCGCAGTAAATAAACAATGAACACGTGAGCGATGATACACATACAAAACACACCAATGTTTTTATGTGGAAACCCAAAGCGGGAGAAAACCACAGAATGTTTTATCTTATATGTATTTAAGAATTACATTCATTGGAAGCACCAACTTCCTTTGTTTTCCAGTTGCAACTAGAAGGAGCCTCCAACCCCCTAGTTTCTCAGGCTACAACCCGAGGGAATCTCCAACTCCCCAATCCTCTAGCTACAACCAGAAGGAGGATACAACCCCTTATGTTCTCCGTCTACAACCGGAAGGTGGCTACAACCACCTGTCCTTGCCCCGTCCAAGCACCCTTACATAGAAGTAGAATGATGGAACCACTGTAATACTATCACTGTGAGATATATTGCTGTAAACCTGTACCAATCAACCTGCACCAAACAACCTGTAACAACCTATGCCAATAACTTGTGCCAACATGTACCATACATCAACCTAAACCTCAACTTGTACCATAAACAAATGCATCAACCATGCACCAAACCTGTACAAATAACCTGTCTCAATAACCTGTCCAAACAACCTATCACAACAACCTGTCCCATCAATCTTATCAACCAAATCAGATCCACTCACCAAGATCAATCACCAAGACAAATCTCAACCATATGCACAATATAACGAAGATGTGCATCAACCAAGCATAACACAACAACTCATAATCATCACCAAGATCAATATGTGCTTCTAATAATATACCAAGACAAGTATGCTACATCATCCATAAACCATGTGGAAACAATACTACTAACAAGTGTCTCCAACCATGTACCCTTATGTAGTGGTCTTCCTCACAAATCATACAAGGAGATTTATGCTTCCTTGTCAGTTGAGTATCGACAGACTTAGGATCATCCTACTCGTTAGAAGGTTTGTTGGATTTACCCTTATTTTTCTTCTTAACTCCTGGTTGCTGAGATGATGTGGATTGGACTGCATTCACCTCAGAGATTTGAGCAGGATAAAAAGTAGTGTTGGCGTTTGGAACAGAACTGGGTTCCAGAGCAGGCTTGATGGATCATTCGACGGATGAGGAGCGCGAGGGTTCAGATCATAAAGTGTGTGGGACTGGGAGTAAACCAAGTCCAAATACTGCACATGGCTAATAGACTGCTCCTAAATAACCATTTTTCCCATAGAAACATCACAGGCAGTGGGAGGAAAGAGCGACTTTGTAAACCAATCCGTAAGGAGTTGCTCCAGAATTGGAGCCTTAATAAACCATCTCCACCGCCTCCACTCATGAATATGATCAGATATGTGGGTAGAAGAGGATTGTTAGAGTGAGGTCAAAAGCTCTGTACCAGTCTCGTACCATATCGACAACTAAAAATGTGTGAGGAAATCCATGGCAAGAGAATTAAAGTCGGCAAAGGAGTTACATGACATTTCAATATACCATTTCGTTGCCACACCTGTAAGTGTTCTTTGAAAAAGTCTAAGACGAATGGAATCATGCACCAAAGAGTTGGAAGAAAACCATAAATGGAAAGTCATAACATGCTTGTTAGGATATTCCTTGGGTTTTCTGTCGAATTCCGGAATATCATATGGTAATTTGGCAGGGATGGCGGGCTAGAACGGGGCATGCAAGATGGGATAGTTTGTCAAACGTGACAAATCTGGAAGATCTAAAGTAGCCAATAATGGTATTTATTGGTTAGGATGTTGATACTGGTGATAACCATATTGCGTG
This sequence comes from Picea sitchensis, assembly GCA_010110895.2. Lineage (NCBI taxonomy): Eukaryota > Viridiplantae > Streptophyta > Pinopsida > Pinales > Pinaceae > Picea > Picea sitchensis. The sequence continues at coordinate 15,667 of SNQJ01S0168560.1, read as the reverse complement.
GGAACACCAATATGACCATATCTAGGTTGCGGTGAGTTTGAAAAGCTAGATGGTCCTCCCATGTAAGGTGGCTACCCGGGTTGTCCACCCATGTAATGTGGTTGTCCTGTTTGTTCACCCATATACCGTGATATAGTGGATGGACCTCCTACATATTGAAATTAATTTTATGGTCCCCCAATGTGATGTGGTTGGACTGATGGACCTATGATATATTGTGATTGAAGGGTCTATTGCATCAGAATCGTGGGGTTGACAAATTGATAAGGCATAGTTCCTTGCTGAGGATTGCCCTCCGGATTGGTTTGAGCCTGCAAAGGATTCACAACTCCTGGATATGGATGTCTAGGATACATTCCAGTGGTATTAGGGATAGAAGAAATTGGAGGAGCAGATTGGCCCCAGGCTTGTTGATGTTGCAACCATGTAGGTTCCCCCCCAATAAAAAGTTTCTCTGCAACTGAAGGTTGGCCTCCCATTGAGGGTGTGCTAATATGCGATGTATGAGATGGAGGTTGATTATCTTGTGTAACTGTGGTTGTGTGAATGACTTTATTTCTAGCCATTTGACTGATGGAATGACCAAGTAAGGCACTTGGTGTGTGCATGTGCAGAAAAAGCAGGGATATGGCATGACTCATGTGCAAAGGGAGATGAATGCACAAGTGGTTAAGTTAGGGTTACCTAGGTCAATGATATTTCTGGTAAATTAGAAGCACCAACAATATCAATTACAAAAGTCATGGAAAAGATGAATTCTCAAGTCCTTTAGGAAAACCAAAAATTGGTGGATTCATACCAAAAGATGGTGTAGTGGTTGAACCGGGCGGTAAATAATAAGAAGAATACGCGTCAAAATATATCATAGATGGTGGATCATTGAGTGGTAGGCTAAGTGGATCATTAAAAATAGGATTTGTGTAAGATTCAAATCTTTCTACAAAGGTTGGGACCAGTTCTTCAACATGTTGTCCATTTCCAGGAGCGATGCTCCCAGTTTCAGAAGTGCGATCTACGATTATTGCTTTGTAAGAAAGATTGTGTTGAGGTTCCTAAATTTCAGGTTCCATACCTTGGATACTGTGAAATATCCAATCCTAAGGCCAACTATGAAAGTCAAAGAAACACACCCCTATGAAAACTAAAAGAAATCAACCAAGCAAAAATAGACTCAATGATCTTCCGAAGATGAGATATCAAGCTGTCAATGAAGAAGTGAGAAGCAGTTACCCCGACCTCCACGTAACAACCGTTCTCGGTGAAATCAACCCTCACTTTCACAGGATCACCCTCTAAGGGTACTGAGAGTGTGATACGACGTCTTCCCCAGGTACCGTGGGAATCCCCCCACAGTCACCTCTGTAGGTACGTAGGAAAGGCCACTAAGGATACCAACTCGTAGTAAGCCTCTAGGTGGGACTAGACGTATAGGTAGGATATCTAATTCCAAATATTTTCAAGAGAATTGAAGACAAGTGGACCGGTAGGACTCCAGAGGACCTCAAACGGATTCGGAGTTCACGAAGCACTGAGACCAAATGAAACCACTGGTTTCTCAAGAAAACCCCCCAATATACGGTCTCTCCGCTACAATTGGTTAAGATTTGGAGGGGTAATATTCATTGCTCTCCAACACGTGACCTCGTGTTTAGCCTCTGCATGAGAGGGGGTTCCCAACTATGCTTATACAAAAGTTGGATTTGTACGCTCTTTAGTGCTCTACAATCTGTTTAATATTCTTGGACAATTTACTCACTTCACCTAGTCCAAAGACCCTAATCCTATGCTACTGTTGGTGTGATAAAACCAAAAAATGTTCTAGTTGATTTTATTAGCACGTGGTTGATTTTAATGGATTTTAACTCAAAGGTTCATGGAGATGAAACTGATGATGTGAGAGACTCAACTCCAAATATAATGCAAAATAATGAAATGCAGCTTATTTTTTTCAATGAATTCTATGTATGGGAAGGAGAAGAGTTCTATTCTTCTTAACACAAGTAAGCACTCAAAACAATGCAACTTTCAATTCTAGGATCAAGATGAGGCCAAACTACGAAGAAAATGTTTCCAAAAACCGAAATGCACATGCAAAACTAGCTCTATTTCCAAATATGCCAAAACAAACTTCCTAATGAATGCAAAATTTCTTTATTTGGTTAGGTATGAAAGGATATATGCAAACTTTTCCCTTCTTAAATTTCAGATGAAAGAGATTTGTATTTGATACAGAGAACTACGAAGGAAAAAAGAAATCAAACAAAGAGCACTCAAAGTGATGAGAATTGAAAGACAACAAGTAGGATATAACTTGTTCAATCAATACTTCAAACATGCAAAAGAAAAAGAAGACAAACACTCACGAAAATCCTCAAACAATGAACAACAAGAAACCTAAATCAAGCTGGGTTGTGGTAAGAAAAAGAGTCCTAATCATCCATAAAGGCGAGATGTTTGAATGAAGACAAGAGGGCTCAATACCAAGCAACCTTTTCAAACCCTAGTTGACGAACAGTCCTAAAAAGCCAAGAAATCTGAAAGCTTTGCAAGACGAAGATCGAACAAACTCAAAGGCAATAAGAACCAAGGGATCCTGTTAACCCTAGGGGACCACAACTAGGAGAAAATTTACAAACTCAAAGGATACAAATAAATGAGTGATAAATGTCAAATTCCCCGGCCAAACAAATTCAAATATAATCAATGAGTCTTTGGAAAAAAGTCCTTCAAGATCAGACAGAGAAAGAGTAAGTAGAAAGGGGCAAAAACGCCAAAATAGGGGGAATGATGCCCTTGTTCTGATCCAGATTATTTTTAGAACAAAATGAAAGCAAAGATATTGCAATGAAACACATATTAAAATGGATATAAACAAATAAATACAACAATATATGATTTCTATTAATGAACAAAATGTATAGAGTCTGTAAAAATACAGAGTGCAAGACTCGCTAGAATGGTGGCAGCTTTATCTCTGAGAAGAGATGTGATGGCTACACTCATTCACAAGAAGATGATTACAATGAGGATGTGAAGGCCTTTTTATGATAAACATGAATGCCAAAACCCTAGACATCCAAAAACCTAGGAGATGAAGCGCCAAAAGTCATGTGGGCCCCATTGGGGTAAGTTAGTACATTAACTTCCCGTGGTCGTAACTTTTGCATACGATCTCCATTTTAGGTGTGTGATAGCCCGTTGGAAAGGTATTTTCAAGAAATACACATTATTCCAACAAAATCTGACTCTATCCACAATTTGACTATGACAAGCCAATAAAACGTTGTTTAGAGCCCCAAAAGGGCCCTAGAAGTACATAAAGATGTACTGACATGAAAACTTCCAAAATAAGCCAGTTGGAATAGGTGGGCGGACACCAATATCCACCTGGATATTGTGTAGGGATTCAGGATAGCGTCATAAGTGCTAAACCTACACTTACAAAGAAATTTCCCTATTACAGAGAAATGTGTTGAACTGAAAACTGTCAATATTAACCAGTTGGAATTTGGAACAGGTGGGTGGCCACCAATATCCACCTGGATAAATCCCCCCCCTTTAAGAAACGATGGTATCCATTGCGTTGAGTTTCCGGGGAAGAGGGGAAAGCATTTTCTAAATATGAATCTTGGTGAGTTGCGTGCCTTGTTGAAGAAGTTGCACTGCTTGGTCTGTGGAAGGCTGTCACGAACCTGTTGTTGGCAGGGTTGAATCTATTGCACCAACCTATTGTCTTTGGGCTTGGCAGGGCATTGTGTAGGCACCATTGTAGGTGGAGAAAAAATATCTACTTTCTATTCTACAATCTACTTCTGCTAGATAGAATGTGCTGAGGCTGTAGTGGCCTTCTGTGCATCCTTTGAATAGACTGGGAAGATGATGAATTTTGCAGTATGAGAGATTACCTTGCGGCACTGTTTTGGTGGAAAAGTAGTTGGAACTACTTCTGGTATCCTGTAGAACTGACCCCCAGAGTAATAATGACACTACGGGGTCAATACTCATACATAACATGATGTTTTCACATATATGGTTGTCCCAAAACAACATCACATACATCAAGAGGGGAAACATCACACACTACCTCATCCTTGAACGGTTGGATGCCATAGGACATGCGACACTGATCGCTAAGACAGAGATCTCGTCCCCTATGAAGCCACCCAATGTTGTATGGATACGGGTGTGATGTTATCAATAACCCCAATTGTTTGATGACCTCAACTGAGATGAATTTCTTCTGGCTACCCTTATCAACAATGAAATACAACGGGGTCCCCTTCACCCACATTTGTGAATGGAAGAGGCACTTCCCCTCTTCAGGATCTACTGGTTCTTCTAGTTGAATTATTGTGGTCGCGACAAAAAAAGTAGGGTCTGCATTAATGATCTATCTGTTTTCAATATTTTCTCGACCAGATTCCGAATTAGGGTTCGACTCTTTGTCTTTGACCTCAACCACCAATGACTATTTCGAGTGACATTCATCGGTGTTGTGCCAAGGGATTTTGTGGAAGTCGCACCACTTCCCAGTGTCATTCTTCATTTTTCCTTTACCCTTCTTTTAATGTGTCTTGGAATGGTTTTCGGAAGGATGTTGGTTAGGGTCATCTTTACCATGACTTGGTTGTTGTGGATTTGCTAACCCGAACTCCCATTTGTTCTGGTGATTAAATTTTTGCTCGATTTTGACAACATATCGATAGGGATCTACCAATGATGAGATGTTTAGGAAATCCATTTCGGTTTGGATGTACCTATGTAGAGGCCCATGGTATTTCAGAATCAAATTCCGCTTGGAGTCTTTGATACCCAACTTGGTGCGCAAGGTATCGAAAGTATTTGTGAACTCCGACATTGTTTGGCTCTTCTCTTGCCTCAGTGTGGTCCATCTCATGTACTAGTCTTCATAGTTGTCAACATGGTAGTATTGTTCCTTGACCACATCCACAAAATAATCCCAAGTGGGCTCGACCCCATATATTCCAGATTCCTCTATGAAACTTTTCTCCCAGTAAGTTTCCCACCAATGTTTGAGATGGGGGAGAGCCTTGAGGAGTGCGAAGGTGATATTTTCCCTGTCAGAAAAATTGTGAACAGAGAAATAACCTTCTAGCAGATTCAACCATTTTTCTAAGGCATCCGCATCTATCTGACCTTCAAATATGAGAATATAAAAATTAACTTGTACCTTGAAGGGAGAGGTTCCTACAAAGTGGCCACTTGATGAAGATGCACTTGTTTCTATTGATAGGTGTTGAAGGATGTGGGAAAAATTCTCCATCATTTCATCCCTTTGTCATGTGAGAGCTTGGTTAAACAACATGTTAATAGAATATTCTGCTCTACCATTTTTATTTTCTGCTGCCATAGGGGTTTCTTGGGTGTGCGAGAGTGATTTTCCTCAAGAGAGACAAACTCGAGATCCGACTTGCTATACTCGAACCTCGTTAGAGACATGCACTGAAAAATGATCAAGAGCAACCTACTCTGATACCACTGATCCAGATTATTTTCAGAATGAAATGAAAGCAAAGATATTACAATGAAAAACACATAAAAATTTCTAGAAATAGAGAAATAAAACAATACATGATTTCTATTAACAAACGAAATGAACAAATATTGTAAAAATACAGAGTATAAGACTCGCTAGAATTGTGGAAGCTTTATCTTTGAGAAGAGATGAGACATCTACGCTCATTCGAAATAAGATGCTTACAATCATGCTCTGAAGTCCTTTTATGATAAACATGAATTCCAAAACCTTAGACATCCAAAAACCTAACCCTAGGAGATGAAGCGCCAAAATTCATGTGGGCCCCTTTGGGGTAAGTTAGTACATTAAATTCTCGAGATCATAACTTTTGCATAAGATCTTAGTTTTAGGCGCGTGATAGCCCGTTTGAAAGGTATTTTCGAGAGATACACATTATGATGTCAAAATCTGAAATTGTCTACAGTTTGACTGTGGCAAGACAAGAAACACTGTTTAGAGCCCCAAAACGGCCCTGAAAGTACAGAAATGTGTACTGACATGAAAACTTCCAAAATAAGCTAGTTTAAATAGGTGGGTGGCCACCAATATCCACTTGGATGTTGTGTAGGGCTTCAGGAGATCCCTGTAAGTGCATTAACTACACTTACAAATAAATGTCCCCATTACAGAGAAACATGCTGAACTGAAAAATGTCAATATGAGCCAGTTGGAATTTGGAACAGGTGGGTGGTGACCAATATCCACCTGGATCATGTTCTCAAGAAGACAGGGCGCTAGTTAAGTGAATGACGCTCTAAAGGAGGGTCTAGGGGGGACCTAGTCAGTTTATAATGGCGCCCTTTGACAGGATTATGGATATTTCCATTGAGATAAGTGGCTCCCTGGTATGAACTGCAGGGGAGTGCCACTCTTATGAAAAGTTTAGAAAATTGCTCAAAAAGGATAAAAACTCATAAAATTCAATAAATGACTCTATGATATCTTTAGTGAAGAAGAGATAAGGGGAAGTAGATCATAATATAGCAACAAACAAGATCTAAAAGGTAGGAAAAGGATTTAATATAATCCAAGAAAAGACTAGTCAAAGTCCTTCCCTAGTGGAGTTTCCAATTTATGTTACAGAATATTTCCCTTGCAGACAGGTGAAACCTCCCTTGGATTACAAACCCCTATACAAATATATAAACACTACAGGTGGACACTAACATTCCTTTGAATTCAGTTTAACCAATTAGAAAGAGAGAGGGAGAAATAATGTGATGCACCTTGTTTCGAAGTTTGTCCTCGCTGCTTCCAATATGAGCTTGATCTCCAAATTCCTTGCCACAACTTGATACCTGCAATAGGTAGAAAACATAAACCACTACCTCCTACTCTAATTTATTAAATCAAACAAATTCATCTACGATGATTGAAGTGACAATAGACAAGCACATGCAAGAATACACAAGCTCGAAGGAAATATGCCAAGTATATTCAAATGAGAACCAAAAGAGAATAATTACAAACCATTGATGATGACGCAACACTTCTCCAAGTTCTCCTCGTCCAAATCCTACACAAATCTACCAATATCAAAGGTTTGATACCTGAAATCTTTCCCTAGATAAGAGGTTTGATATGCTCCAATCCTTCTTGTTTTCACTTTGGAAAGCCCTCAATATATACGCTTGAGACGCACAACAACCATGAGCAAATGAGAGGTATGGTTGAGAATATGAATCCTTAGGGATTGGATCATATCCTAAAGTGAAGCCCAAGCATGAGGGTCGAAGAACACTAACCCAATCTGAAGGAGCCGACCCATAGATTAAGGTGGAGGAGATCCCCCTTTTTCCTCAACAAGAATGGCACTCCCCCCCAATTAGAGACATGGTGCCATTCACCAAAAGTGGCACTCCCTATACATGATCAAGGGAGCATTTATTCTCCCTACACATGGCTAGGTGGCACCACCCTTCATAAATGCTAATAAAATGGGTCGAATTTTCCAAGGAAAAAGCGTGTTTTGACCTAGAAATGATGGGTTTCCTCCTCCCATATGACTTATGGGTCATGAAAAACTGTTTTAATAGTTTCAAGGTGTGGCAACACCCCACAAAGTGTATGTGACAATTGGGAAGGTGCATACAACACTTGCGGAAGTGCATGCGACACTTACCGAGGTGCATACATGTTGGGCGCATGCCTATTTTGAGAAGGAAGTCTATTTTGAGTGCAGGCCTATTTTTGAAGAAGGATCTGTTTTGGAGAAAGAACTATTTTTGGAAAGGAAGACCTAATTTTGGAGCGCGCACAATAGGTGGCAAGAAAGTAGCATGAAGAAAAAGAAGGAAAAGCAACATGCAGGAGGAAAAACAACATGGCGTGTAGGCAGACCAACCTAACTGTGATAGGGTTAGGTTTTTTGATAAGAATTGTAACAGATATAAACCTATAAAATAGTACAAATAAGGACCTATGAGGTATAGGTGGGTGTGTGTGTGTGTGTGATAGGAAGATATCATATCATAACAAGGAGAATTGATTATCATGATTTTGTGGAATGGTTGATTGTAATAAGTTTGTAGAAGAGTCAAGTAAGTTAGTCTATGAGGGTTAGGTCACATGCTAAGGAGCCTTGTGTGATCTAGTCAATCTCACAGAGGGTTCTTACCCTCAATTTTGATTGTATTACTGAATATGTAATGTGCGCAGCGCAAGATTTTGCAGCAGAATAAATAAAAGAGCAAATAAGCTAGATATTTGTTGACGTAGCCCTATGAGGGGGTGAACCACGATAAACCTTGTGTTATGTGTGATTGTTAATAAATGTTTTCTTTCTATTGGTCTTAATCTTGTGAATGAATGGTTCAAGTAGATATATCAACATGCATGCATAGGTTTAAAGATGAATAAATCATAGAAGTACTTGAATGATTAACAAAGATAATGTATAAGGAAGAAAGAACACAATCCCAGATCCCCACTCATTCCTAGACTACAAACACTTGAGTATTGCAGTCACCCATAAAATCTATCTTAGGTGAGACTACGCTATGCACCTTGTGTGCAACGTTGCCTTTTGGCTTACCAGGAGGGTCGATAGTTTTTGAGGTTTTTTTTGGAAACTTGTTGAGATCCTGATGCAGCCGCCCTCCCCTCCTGGGGTTATGWGACCTTCTGGTCTAGGATATTTCTAATACTGAGTTAGATCGACTCTTCAGGTTCCTCTTTGAACCCAAATCAACTATACACAAGCCCCTTTTCCTTCTGTATGCAGGTACTGTTAGACCCACCTGGTTTCTATGGTCATKATTTGACTGTGATCAATCTGCCCGTCGATCGACAGTTCACAACAATTTTAGGCCACCAACGTGCTCACCCTTTAYAGAAGAATCCTGTCCCCACAATCTAAAAGTTCTCACCTTATCTCCTTTTKATCATGCCCATTGATCTCCTRCCCGACGAGATCAACGAATCCAGTGCATTTACCTTCTYAGATTGACGACCCTAATTTACTTCGRATTTMCGGATTTCAGAAATCTCAAATTCTCTCTCTCCGYAAGCTCCCTTTTGCTAAGCCCCTTCTTTGCATGTGTACTTGGGCAATGACCTTATGTGACCAAACGATTGTGGCCCACCTTCGACATTTTAAAGTCCTCTCAACTCCTGTCCTCAAAATTCTACGGGACCGTCGATCTCTCGATCTTGACGGTACTGTCTAAACTGGCGGTTTAGATCTTCCCTTTCCAAATCTACGAACCAGATCTACCTCCTTTGGATAAACATATGTGATCTTCTTTGCGATTGCGGACTTCAAACTTTTCAAATCTCAAACCTTTGCTACCTGTGACTGATTATCTTCCAGAGTGGAAGATCTGCTGACACATATTCTCCCTAATCAATGGTTGTGCCCCTACTTCGAGACTTTGGTATCCTCAACCAGATCAAGGGTCCTATGACTCCCTTCTCGATCGACGATCAAGATATTCTTCGGGTCTTTATACTTTTCCCCCTCCGCTTTTCTCCGGAGTTCTGGATCTGGTGCCTCACATCCACCTTCTCATCGACGACTACCGTCGTTTCAGATTTCTGGACTTCAAAAATATCAAATGTCAAACCTCACCTTCATCCATACTTCAATCTTCCAGAGTTGACAATCTATGGACACCTGTCCTTCTCAATCAACGACCCTGCATTTACTTCGGGTGTTTGACCTTTCAACTCGGATCAACGGTCCCGTGACCCTCTTCTTGATCAACGGTCGAGATCTCCTTTGGGTCTTCGGACGTATGAGATCTCAAATATCAAACTTCGCCCTTTTCCCCAATTATTTTATCCAAAGGTTACGATCCATTGACATGTGTCCTCCTCGAATCAACGACTGAGATTTACTTTGGGTCTTTACCCGGAGTACATGGATTTACGCAATGTCTCCCTTAGATCTGACAGTTATGAATTTCTTCGAGACTTTACTGGGAGTCCAAAAATTTGTGCCACGTCTCTCCTAGATCTGACAGCTATGAATTTATTCGGAACTTTACCAAGATTCCATAGATTCATGCCACGTCTCCTCTGAATATGACGACTCAGATTCACTCCGGATGATCCAATGCCTAAGATTCACTCCGGACGATTTGATGACTCAGATTCACTTCAGCTGATCGGACGCCGGAGATTTACTTCGGATTTTCGGATCTTCGGGCTTCGAAAATATCAAGTCTCAACTTACTTCCTTCTGGACTCACAACATATGATGAATCAGATCCACTTCGGGTAATCTAATGCCTGAGATTTTCTTAGGACAATCTAACGGCTCCGATCCACTTCGGCTAATCGGATGGTTGAGAGTCACTTCGGATCTCTGGAACTTCAGACTTTAGAAATATCAGTTCTCAAACCTTGGTGGGTTCTCTCTCCTGAGTGTGCGAAGTGCTAAGGCTTGTGCACCTTACTCTTGTCAGATGACTGTTGATCTGCTGCACTACGATCTAGCGACCACTGTCGCTTCTCCTCCTGAGCTTTTGATTTCTTATGATTTGGAATATTTATTAGTGTTCAAAGGTTTCGAACCTTTGCTCCTCCTATGAGTCCAACTCTTGGATCTTGTTAACACTTATGAAAAGTGCTATCCCTTCTTAGCTTTATCCTTAAAGGATTCTGATTTCCCACACACTCCTTGCATTCTCGGGATTTTGATAACTCAGATCGAAGGATTTCTTGAAAATAAATTCTTCTCGCCCTCTTGGCATTCCTCTTGCTTGATGCACACCTTACAAAGCTCTACAAAGTTCTCAGTGACTCTATCTCTTTTTGAAATCAACACAGAGTTCCTCCAGTGCGCTCCTTGCACTTCTATTGATGAAGGTTCAATGATGTCTCTCCTGAGCTTCTCTGAGGTTAACTCACCTCTGTCAACGCACTCCTTGCGGACAACGTGCACTCCTTACACTTGAAACTCAAAGATGATAAACAATTGAAACTCATACAATACTTCACCAGTTCATACATCCAGAACATGAATGACATATAAAAGCATAACGATAAACACAAATACATAAACACATCGTATGCAGGAAAAAGTACTTTTCTATTATCTTTGTGTGTCTATACAGATGTTTACAAAAACTGGATTGTAACAGAGTCTCAGTTCTCCTAAGTTATCCTAACCTAACTCTATTCTGAGTTATGCTTCTTCTCTCTCCCTGAAATCTGATACAAGATCTCCTTACAAAAGAGGGCTCTACGAGCTTATCCTCTTCATCGCCTTAGTGCCATCACTGTCTTAGTTACAACACCATAATCCTATGACTCATTAAATAAATGATGATCCAGACCTGAATCAGACCTAGACCTGATTACACACAACCATTTAAGGTGACCCTATCCACTACCTGTACAAAGGCATGGCTCCATTCTTATGAACTTACAACACAAATCCCTAAAGGATCAAATTTCAAATTTAAAAATGAGAGGGTCAATGCCACTCCTTCTCTGAAATGCGCGCTGACGTGTTGTAATGCTGGCATGTTGCTGAGGTGGAGTGATGATCCTGTATCAAATCCAAACCTGAGTCAACCCAAGAAGAAGTTAAAGAGAGAAGCAACCGACAAATGGTTCCATTTCCGGCTGGAACCGAATGGGGTTGAGTGGATGAGATCCATGGAGGAAACACGCGAATGATGAAATTATAGAAGGGAATGTTTAGGCCATGGAATCCAATGAAGGAATATATTTAAAGATGGTTGGAAACAAAGAAACTTGATTTTGCTCAGAAGGACAACATAAACCCTAAGTTAACACCGCACAAATAACTTGACAAATATGTGTTTAACGATTTGCATGAGGTATTTTTCTGTGATTTCCCACATTTGTTGCAGGAGTGGTTATTGAGATTAAAGGAAAACCACACTACTACATATTGGAAAAATTGCAATGATCTATTTGTGATGTTATGGACAAAATTGGCCATACTGTAAAAAAATAGAGGATTTTTTTTTTCTCCATACTGCCTGATATCATCGCACTTGCGACGTACTTTTAAAATCATCACAAGAGCAATGATGTTCAAAATACTTTTCTCTTGCGATGACATCAAATGTCCGTCACACTTGCGATGGTGTGGACACTAGGTTCCCCCCCTAACGGTCACCCAATATTTGACAAAATCAAAATTGACCAAGTCAAATTGTCATTGGAATTGTGACATTATGTGCGTCGCACTTGTGATGGTGTGGACATTAGGTCCCCCCCCCAATGGTCACCCACTATTTGAAAAAGTCAACATTGACTTGGTCAACTGTCGTCGAAATTGCGACGCTATAAAATCTATAAATATGTTTCATTTTATGGATGTTGCGACATGTTTGCTATAACACCGATGGTTGAAAAAGGGTATAAGGTCTTCTTGGCGAACAAAAAACAGGTTTTTTTTTCATATGTTATAATAGAAAAATATAATAGATATTATATTATACACCACTCAATTTTATAAGATATCATCAGTATATGTCCATGGGGAAGAATGTCAGAAAACATTAGAGGTGGGAAAAAAATTAAAGAGGGTAAAAAGGGTGACGATAAATGTTATTGCCCTTGCAAAAATTGTTGTACTAGACATTCTGAAAGAGTTTTAATAGAAACAGCTAAAAAACATTGTAGAAAATATGGGCACATGGACGAAGGATCAAATGAATACCATCCCATGGTAATTAACTAAATATATATGTGTGTATATTCATTATTTGTTTTAATATTAATTGTATTCTCAAAATTTTATACTGTTTATACATGCACTAATTTTTCATGATTGTTTGTAATTATAAAGTTAGATTCCCCCCCTAACTTTCTACAGAAAGCACCAAGTAGTAGAAAAAATGTTTTTGTACAGGATGAGGAACATGAAATAGATAATGAATATCAATTTAGTGATCCCGTGGAAGTAGATGACAATAATAACATAGTTCAAGATGATGGGACAAATCAAATGATCCAAGAGTTATTCAGTCATCCAGATGAGGATCATGGGGACAATAGTGATGGTATTTATGATGAACCTCTGATTGAAGAGGAAAACAAACGACTTTATAAAGGGTAAAGAGCAAATATTCTCTCCACTACATTGCTGCTAGTGAACTTAAAGGTTACAAATAATTTGTCGAACACTTGTATGGAACAGATCCTAAGGTATGTAATATGTTTCATCACATCTACATAAAGGTTGACTTTTTCCCATTTTTTTTAGTGTTAATTAATGTGTAAAATAAAAATGCAATATTTACAATTACTATTCTTTACATTAACTAATTATTTTTTATGTTTTAGATTGTTAGGTGAATTTTTGTTACCCTCGTCAAATATTTTACCTCCACATATTGAGATTTCATGCCATTATGAAAGACATTGGAATGGGTTATCAAAGTAGATGCATGTCTTGATGATCATATTATATATTATGGACAACATGTGTCGAAAACAAAATGGCCGGTATGTGGTATCAGTAGATATCGAACCGATCAAGTAACAAAAATGGTGCCTCGAAAGGTTCTCCGACACATTCCTATAACTCCACGATTGCAACGACTGTTGAGGTGCCAAATCATAACACAGTTTATGGATTACCATGCACGAAAGATAATTGAAGATGGCGTTCTTCGAATTCCTACATATGGTTATCCATTTAAGGAAATTGCTGCAAAATGGCCAGAATTTACAGATGAACCTCATAATGTTATGCTTTCATTGGCAACTGACAATGTTAATCCATTTGGAGAGCTTCGGTCTGTTTACTCAGTGTGGTCTATTTTTGTTATCAACGATAACATTCCTCCTTGGATGTCAATAAAGGGGGATCACATAATGTTGACAACGATTGTTCCAGGTATTTGTTTACATTAAATTTTCGAATGTAAATATTTCATTTTTCTCTTTTTTTGCATAATATGTTTCATTTATTTATTTACGCATATATACATACCATGGTAGCAATTTTGTGTAATTTAAAACAATTATGTAAGTACCAAGTTAAATATATGAATGTGTATATCAAGCCTCTTATCGACGAGCTACTAAAGTTATGGGAGGGCATCACTATGTATGACATTTGTAAACTAATTGGGCAGAAGAGATTTCAATGTCATGGAATAGTTTTATGGAGAATTCATGATGCCCCAGGACTAACACTTTTTTGTGGTATGTAATGTTCCGTATTGCAGGCTTGAATAGTATATAATTAATTGAATATATCATGCACGTAGTTAAAATGACCCTTTCATATATTAATAATTCACATTAATCCATCTATTGCAGGTCTTCAAACAAATGGTAAATTTGCATGTCCAGTTTGTGGTCCTAAGGTGAAATCTTGTCGGTCAAAAAGTTTAGGAAAGGAGGTGTTTTATGAGTACACACACTTCCTCTCTAAGAACCATAAGTATCATACTATTGAAAAATATCTTTTAAATGGGAAACAAGAGACTGGACTAAAACCACAAAGAATGACACCTCACCTATGGAAGTTGGCATATGACAGAATTAATCCTCGAGGTACACATTTTGTTTATGTATCGTAAATGGAATCATATTTTGAAATTTTATTTTAATTATTCAATTTATTTTACTGCATTTGATAAATAATGTTCTGATTTTTTTTATGCTTCATCAATGTCGTTGTCGTAAAGGTAGTAATAATGGGCTTCCACGAGGAATGAAATTTTATCCCACTCAATTCACGAGGTTTACTTACTATGAGGAGCTAAAAATAGTTAATTTGTTTGATACACTGCATATCGGAAAGAATATGACAACAACATTATGGAGAATCATAGATGGCAGGAGGGATAAATAAAAAATTGTCAAAATTTGTAATGACATTCAGGAAGCCAATCATGCAATGCAAAGTGTGATCCGAACAAATAGCGATGGAGACCAAAATAACCTTCCATGGTTATGAACAAATCAACAAAACAATGGTGTAAAAGAGGTCTTTCAAAGAATTAAATTTCCCATAGGTTTTTGTTCAAACCTAAAGAATATATTAACAAAGAAAGGTGATTTGGGTGGGGTAAAAACACATGATTGGCATACCTTAATTAAGGTAATTTATAATTTTAGCATTTATATTTATATATTGGTCGTATACATTTTTTGAGATTTTTGTTTTTTTTTGTCTAGTTTTGTAACAATTAACAATTAGTTTTTATTGTTACAGTATGTTCTACCTGTATCTCTCCCAAACGACTTTGACAACAACGTTAAACAAGTTATATATGATCTTGGAAAATACATGAGGTAATTAGCTGCAATATATACACAAAAAAAATTTCAATTTTTTGTTGTACTTAATGACATGTGTTTTACTTGTAATGTAATATGTATTATGTTTTGTTGAAACATGTTATTTTCTTGCATCATGATATGTAGATGGTTGTCATTAAAAGAAATCCATGAAGATGATATAAAGTATTGGAAGAGAGAAATACCTCGGCTAATGTGTGAAATGTAGAAGTATCTACCTCCAACATTTTTCAATGCACAAGAACACTACCTCATACACCAAGTTGAGGAGATTGAAATGTGTGGACTTGTACACACAAGGTCAATGTGGATGGTGGAGAGGCACTTGAAATCATTGAAGGCTTTGGTTAGACAAAGAGCACGTCCTGAGGGTTCTATGGTGGAGGGATA
>SNQJ01S0168558.1:0-20775 GCA_010110895.2 Picea sitchensis | reverse complement strand
CAGGTACATAGTTATGATTATTTCAAGTTAGGGTTGTTGACTAATCCAAAATTAGTCATGTGAGACTAAGGTAAAGTTTGATGAAAATGATAGTCTCTTGTTGTTAAAGTTAAGGAAGGTTTGAAGGTATGTGATCATATACACCAGATCTATTACAAAGTTACAAATAATATTTGGATAATGAAATCAATCAGGGATTTTGGTTGAGGTACATGTTGGGTACATGGTTGAGACAAGTAGTTGATGAGTTGGAACATACATGAGGTGTATAGTTGATGATGTTGGTACATATCAATGAGTCATATTTTATGTGTATTTGATGCATAATTGGTACATATTTGGTGCATGGTTGATGCACTCGTTGATGGTACAGGTTGAGGTACAGGTTGGTGCATGGTTGATGCATTTGTTTAAGGTACAGGTTGATTACAGGTTTTTTGGTATAGGTTGTTATAAGTTGTTTGGTGCAGGTTGATTGGTACAACTTTACAATAGTATATCTCACAGTGATAGTGTGATAGTGGTTCCATCATTCTACTTCTATGAAAGAGAGATTGGATGAGGCAAGGACAGGTGGTTGTAGCCACCTTCCGGTTGTAGCCAGACAACATAGGGGGTTGTAGCCTCCTTCTGGTTGTAGCTTGAACAATTGAACATTTATTTTATAATCCCTGCAATCTGCAACCTTATGTCCAAAATTAGTACAATAAAAACAATGACCATAAAAGAAATTTGCATACATGGGATTGAATGATTGAACCAAACAATTTTGAAGAGGCCATCAAGGATGAATTCTGGAATAAGGCCATGGATGAAGAATTGGATCAAATAGATAAGAATGACACTTGGGAATTGGTTCCAAGACCAAAGAATAAGAATGTGATTGGCACAAAGTGGGTTTTCAGAAATAAATTGAATCAAGATGGACATGTTACAAGGAACAAAGTTAGATTGGTATGTAAAGGATATGCATAGGTTGAAGGAATCGACTTTGAAGAGACATTTTCCTCAGTTTCCAGAATGGAAGCAATCCGATTACTCTTAGCTTATGCATGCTCCAAGAATATTAAAGTGTATCAGATGGAAGTGAAATCAACTTTTTTGAACGAGGAACTTGAAGAAGAAGTCTACATTTAACAACTAGAAGGATTTCAGTTGTCAGAGAACGCAAATTATGTGTGTAAATTGAAGAAGGCCCTGTATGGTCTAAAACAATCTCCTAGAGCATGGTAATCTAGACTAGATAAATATCTACAACAGGCAAGGTTTAGAAAAGGAAGTGAAAACAACAACCTCTACATCAAGGTAACTCAAGATGATATTTTATTAATTGAAGTTTATGTTGATGATATTATTTTTTGAAGTATTGATGATAGGTTAAGACATAAATTTGCAAAGGATATGAAGAATGAATTTGAAATGTCATTACTCGGAGAACTATCCTTCTTTCTGGGTCTTCAGATACGTCAAAGCAATCGAGAATTTTTTATTTCTCAAACTAAGTATATCAGAGAAATGCTAAAGAGTTTCGGAATGGAAGATTGCAAACCAATTACCACTCCTATGAAAATCAGTTGCAAGATGAGAAAATATGATGATTCAAAGTCTACACACTATAAGAAATATAGGTCAATGATTGGTAGCTTACTATATGTGACAACATCCAAACCAGATGTAATGCAGGTAGTTGGACAAGTGAAATGATTTCAAGCAACACCAAAGGAATCACATGTCTTTGCAATGAAGAGGATTTTCAGATATCTCAAAGGAACATAAGAGTTTGGATTATGGTATCTGTTGGCCCTTAGTTATGGAAGGAAGTGAAGAACAAGGAAGGAAAGGTAAAAAGCGAGCTTCGTGGGATACACAGTGACTGTCACTGGGTTGAAGTACGAAAAAGAGTAGAAAAGATGGAGCAAAGTGCAGAAAAGCAAGCCATTGGATGAGGAGATCGATGATGACAGATCAACAAGGAAGATGGATTGAGGATGACTCAGAAAGTGGAAAAATCCATCATTGAATTATTTGGATCATCGCGCATGAAGGAAGGAAAGACAGGTTAGCGAAGCCCAGAAAAAGAGGGTCAAGTTAACCTAGGGTTTTAGACACCCAGGGTTTTGGTATTTAGGGTTTTGGCACCTAGGTTTCGGCCTAAGGCTGTCGGTGAGGTATTGTAATGTATAAATAAAGGTCAAGAGGACCTGGGTCGGGTTGGTCATTGAGTATTGTTATGATATTGTGTTGATCTATTTCTAGTGTTGGGAGAGAGAAGTGCTGAGAGAGAGAGCCTTCTGGTATTGTAAGATATTTAGCTGTGTGCGAAGATCAAGTCTAGCAGCTAGGTGCACAGGAAAGGGGAGAGGAAGAGAGAGGAGAAAGAAGATCCGCTAACCAAGAGAACAGATGAGAACTGTATGCTTTATCTTAATAAATCTTAAGCACAGTTTTGTGGACATAGCCCTAGAGAGAGGGTGAACCACGTATATTTTGTGTTGTGTGTGTGATTGATATCTAGATTTATGCCATTGTTATGATGTTATTTGCTTTGTTGTGTTAGATATGGTTTATAGTTGTACAGAGTAGATCTAGCTAATAAGAAATATATGAATACTGTGATTGCTGTTATACTAGATCCACTTGATATTCCCCTAGTTGTAGACATCCCTATCCTACAACCCCCTCATAGCTACTTCGCAGGTGCTGCCGAAAGGGATAGTAGCTAGGGATTTGTTGGTGTTCTCTTGGAGTGAACCCTGGGTCTTCCCCCTGTGTGCCAACAAATGGTTCTGTTTCCGAGACAAGAATCTTCGTGAGGGAATGTCAAGGTGGTTCCCATCGAAGATAGAGAATTAAAAGTGGAGAGAGGATCAAGAAAGGGACTTCGTTGAATCCCATAACAAGAACCTTAAGCTAAGTACTGAATATTGGCTACAAAGATACATCTTCACCAACATTCATGAGATCTTCTTTGGAGGAATCAATCAGGAGCTACACGAGTGGTTGGCTAGGTTAGCTGACACATAGTTCGAGATCAGATCTAGACCTCTTGTGGTTTGGACACCAGCACTGATCCAGAAGGTCAAGAGAGTTGACAACATTGTATCCAGAGCTTTAGATCAGTGGTTCGATAGTATCATTGGAGGGTATATCACCAAATTTGCTGTTGACAGAGTAGAATCGTACAACCAAGCTGAGAGATATTTTTTCAAGGGACCTCGAGGGAAATGTTTGCATTTTCTGAAGTTAAGAATCGAGATGCTCTTGCATGAAAACTACATATTAAAGATACAGTAGACTGGTTGGATATGAAAAGGCTAATGTTCAGAAATTCAAACAACGACAGCGACACAGAAGCTGGACATATGCGCAGTGGAAGAGTATTTAGAGGGGTTCACCTTGAGAACCTGTTTAAGAAAAACTACGAGAAGAAGGTTTCTACAGTGGAGAAGAGGAAGATCTGATAGACGAAGAGCATTCAGAACCCCCTAGGGCAGAGGAAGAAGTAGTTGAATAACTTCACTGAAATGAGCCAGAAACGTCAGGAACTGCACATGCCACTAAAGTAAGTAATATCAATCCTCCTATTGTTTCAGAAATGCTAAGTCATTAGAGTAGTCCGAATCACCAGAGTCCGCAGAGTACTATTACTAGAAGTTCAACATCTACTCAGATAGGAAACCTAGGCAACTCTATGGAACATGAGATGAGGCTACCTATCTTTAAGGAGATGGATTAGAAGATCCTGATCAACACTGGTTCTTGTGCGAGGCCATATGGAACATTAAAAATATTACCGATGAAGCTGTTAAAAGAAACCATTTTAGCACTACACTGAGGGATCACGCATTGAGTTGGTACATGAAGCTTGTCCAAGTACTTGCGTAGACTAAGCCACTAAATGATATCAAGAACACACTGATTGCAGAGTTTAAGAAACCTAAGTCAGAATCACAATGTATTACTGAGATGAAGGAGATCAAACATAAGGTAGTCGAACCTGTTTGGGAATTCGATTAGAGATTCAAGACCCTAATAGGCCGATTAACTTTTTAGATCCTTGATGAACAGAACAAAGAATGGTTCATCGGGACGTTGTTACCACATATCAAAGTTCCCCTGATGCAACAGAAGATTGCTTCACAAGCAAAATCTTTGGAGGTCTCCATGAATCTTGAATCAACACCTATGGGAGAATCTAGCTCAGGCATGAGCCAGATCTTGAGCCAGCTGACCAGTTTGTCTCTACAGGTCAAGGATATGAAGAGGGACAAGGGGAAGGACAAAAGAGAAGATATCTGGTGTGTAATATGTAGATCCGAAGTTCATGATAAAGAACACTGCCCCCTATTTCATGAATATTTTGCGTCAAGAGCGTCAAGCCCCTTGAAGTAAGTTAATATGCCCTGGTGCGAAGTATGAAGAAATCAACATCGACCTGGTGAGTGCTACTATATGAAAAAGCATGTTCAGACACCCACAAACCTGTATTGCACATTCTGTAAATAAGTAGGGCATGATGATCGAGATTGTAGAGCTTACGATCTCATGCATGAAAGATTGAGGGACATATACAAGATTCAAGGCGAAGTACATCAAGAAGGAAACACCCCGTAGTAAAACTATCCAGGGAGGGTAAAATTCAATCCTTGCGATGGTTTCAGAGGATGAGGACGAGGAGGAGGTATGGGTCGCGTCTAAGGGAAAATAATTTGTTACAACTATGCACAGCTAGGACATTTAGCGAGGGACTTCCAGAACCCTTGCACAACCTGCAGTTATTGCAACTCCTTCGAGCACGTCATTGAGGACTGCCCTATGTTGTTGGCTAAGCTTCAAGAAAGACAAGGACCTCAGCAGAACCCACAAGTACAACTGATATATGCTGAACCTCATAGAGAAAACCCTAGAGTCATTGTTATTACTCGAGGAGGCGTTGCTACAAGAGAGGATAGAATGAACCAGGAAAAGATCACAAAAAACTAAAGTATCAGGAAAGCTATGGAGAAAACTCAAACGTTTGATGTGAAGAAAGAAAGGCAAATATTTGAAGAGGCTAGGGGAGAATTCAAAGCAGATCAAGGGTCTTCTTAAAAAACACAACCAAAAATCAGAGAATATGGAATGCCTCACGCATTTGACCAGTCTGCTTCGCCCATAGAGGGAAAAGAGGTAAGTAAACTTGTTAGCTTCTTATATATGTTTATAGAACTTCTTAAAGATGGGAAATATATACAAGAACTCCAAAACCTGGTTAAACAGTATGAGCTAGGAAACATAGATCCCTTACTGAATAGGGCAGTACACCAGATTGGTAAGAAGAGAAGGAAAAATAAAGAATTACACTTGAATTCTCAGATAGGAGAGTACGATATAGACTATGTGGTCCTCGACTTAAGGTCGGAGGTCAATGTCATGACCATGCAAACCTGGGCACTAATGGGAAAATTGAAGCTGATCTATTCCCCTATCAGACTTTGCATGGCCAATCAGCAAGCTGTCAACCCATTTGGATGATTGGAGCATGTCCTTGTGGACATCGATGGAGTTAGAACCTTTGCAGATTTTGAGGTAATTGAAATTGTTGATGACAACTGCCCTTACCCTGCATTATTAGGAATTGATTGGGCCTTCAACAATTCCATTGTTGTTGATCTAAAGAAGAGGCATATGACATTTGAAAGAGATGGCCTTAGGGTCATTTCACCCTTAGATCCAGATGAGGGTCCCTGATACACAGATCCTATTAGAGAAGAAGACCACACGTACGAACTGGAAAACATCTACAAACTAACAACCAGACAACAATATTATATCAATCCTATAGCTGATGGGAATCTGAGCTGGCGAAATGACAACACATGTTCATCAGACTCACAAGAAGCGTTGGAGAACTGGTAGAAACAGATGTATGAAGTCTCTACCAGAAGATGTGCTAGACTAACCAGAGAGGTTCACTGGATTGGTACAACAGTGAGTAACTTACCCACATTTGATGGGCTGAACCCTTTAGAAAAATTCTTATCAGCGTTTGAGACAAGTGTACCAACACAATAGAGGTTTTTGGCAATGGATGAGGCCATGAAAGACACACTAGCAAGATGGTGGGGAACACACAAAGAGAACATCACAAACTGGACACAATGTCGAACCTTGATGACAATGCGGTTCTCAGCACAAGCAGTAAGATGCGAAGTGAGGTACACAGGTCGAAGTTGCCCAAAGGACCATGTGCAAAGCTGCGAAGAGGCCTGGAGTGACATTCCTCGAGAAGAATGGGTGCACCAATTAATTAACACGATGGACACGATTCCTATCAACTGGTACCTTCAAACAGAGTTGCACCTCATCCTCGCAGATTGGGAAGGTATGATTCAAAATTTTGTAACCAACTTTTTATCTGAAAGTGAATTTCCTTCAGTAGACCAATCATTATAGATTGTGAGACATAGGGTATTTGAAGAGGCATCTAGCCTCCCTATGGACCAAGCAGAGGATGAATGGACTGCGCCATTCCAAAAATTGCAAGGATGTTACAACATCAATGCTGACGATGATGAAGATCCCAGGAAGGTAAATATCACTGAGACAGAAGGCCAAAGAGATGTGGAAGGACTAGAGGTTGAGATTCCATTTATAGGACAACTGATCAAAATAAATAAAGTCAATATTGGGACAGAGGAGACACAGAAGCTTGCCAATGTCGAGGATTATTGGGACACTTCTACCATTGACAAGATTATAGAGTTATTGCGTGAATATCAGGACTTGTTCCCGACCAAGTTCACTGATATGAAGGGAATCAAAGGACCCATGGGAGAGATGAGGATACCTTTGAAACTAGATGTGAAGCTAGTCAAACAAAGACCCTACAGATTGAGCCTGAAATATAAGGAAAAAGCAAAGATTATGCTAAACAAAATGTTAGAAGCAGGGATTATTGAACCCGTTGAAGAGTCGGAGTAGATCAACCCCATGGTGGTGCAAGACAAGAAGACAGGCGAGATCAGGATCTGCGTAGATCTCAGGAAGTTGAATGATGTTTTTTTGCATGATCCTTTCCCTACACCATTCACATATGAAGTTTTGGACAATGTGGGAGGCCAAGAAGTATATTCTTTCATAGATGGGTTTTCAGGATACCGTCAGATCCACATCGCCAAGGAGGACTGTCATAAGAATATGTTTGGAATAGAGTGAGGGTCCTACCAATATATAGTAATGCCATTTAGATTGAAGAATGCCCCATACATCTTTTCCAAGGTGGTGGTCGAAGCGTTCAAAGAATTTTTGCATAAATTTTTAGAAGCATATTTTGATGACTAGATTGTGTTTAGTTTGTTGAAAAACCATATTGAATGTCTAAGGCTAATGTTGGATAAATGCAGGCAATGTCAAATTGCTTTAAATTTGAAGAAGTGCATCTTCTTCTCACCATTTGGAGTACTATTAGGCCATATTGTATGCAATCAAGGATTGTTGGTTGATCCATCAAAGATTGCAATTATAGTTGATTTGCCACCACCAACTTCAGTCAAACAACTGCGCACTGTGCTAGGACATACTAGTTATTATAGAAAATTTATTAAAGGCTACGCCCAAATCACAACACTGATGGAGAAGATGTTGAAGAAGGATTTTTAGTTTGGATGGATAGATGAATGCCAACAGATCTTTGACACACTGAAACATAAGATGGTCACTGCACCCATTCTAGTTTTCCCAAATTGGAATAAGGAGTTTCATGTGCATGTCGATGCGTCTTCTATTGCATTAGGAGAAGTAATGGCACAACCAAGAGAAGGGGAGATCGACCACCCATTATCTTTTTCTAGAAGGAAGCTATCTACAGCTGAGATTAACTACACCACTACAGAGAGAGAAGGGTTAGCCATGGTGTATGCGCTGCAAAAATTTTGCCACTACTTGTTGGGAGGACACTTTAAAATGTTCATAGATCACTTCACACTAAAGTACCTAGCCAACAAGCCAGTGTTGGGGGGGTGAATCTGCATATGGCTTCTGTTGTTTCAAGAATATGACTTTGAAATCATAGTTAAACCAAGAAGAATGAACAAGGGCCCTGACTACTTGTTCAGGATGGAACATGGTGAAGAACCCACCAGCTTAGAGGATACATTACCGAATGCACAACTGCTCTTCATTAGAAAAATTGATGACCACTTCGTAGACATAGTCTAGTTCCTGTCAACAGGAATGGCTCCAAGAGAGTACACAATTCCTTAGAAGAAACAACTAGTGGTGCGAGCCATATAATTTTCACTTATAGCTGGACAACTGTACAAAATGGGACTTGATGAGATACTAAGAAGATGTGTGATGGAGACAGAGCGCCCACAGATCCTCGTAGAAACTCATGAAGGCATCACAGCAGGACATTATGTAGGGAAAGCAACTGCACAGAAGGTTCTGCGAGTTGGCCTTTGGTGGCCTACGTTACATAGATATGCTAAAGAGTATTCCAGATCATGTGATGTATGCCAGGGAGTTGGAAAACCCTCTAGAAGAGACGAAATTCCATTAGCACCACATTTGACCCTGCAAGCATTTGAAAAGTGGGCCATTGACTTCGTGGGGCCTATAAACCCACCTGAAAAGTGCACAAGAGTAGGTACATTATTACTACCATAGAATACTTAACCAGATGATCCGAAGCCAGAGTAGTCAAGGAATGTAGTGCAACCACAACTGGACGTTTTATATTTGATGACATAATAACCAGATTCAAATGCCCCAATATCCTTATGAGTGATCAAGGCACACACTTTATCAATTAGACAGTTGAAGCCCTGACTGAATAATTTGTAGTCCACCATCAGAAGAGTACACCTTACCATCCACAAGCAAATAGGATAGTTGAAGCATTCAACAAAATCTTGGAGACAACATTGACAAAAATTTGCAGTGTGAATTGGGACGACTGGGACCTAAGAGTACCTGCAGTACTATGGGCCTATCGAACCACTTGCAAGAAATTAACAATGTAGACCCTTTTCAAGTTGGTTTATGGTCTTGAAGCTGTTGTCCCGATGGAAAATTTGGTACCAAGATTAAGGATTGCTACATTCACAGAGATGGATGACATTGGTGCTGCCTGCAAGAGGATTGCATAGTTGGTCGAACTAGAAGAAGACAGATTCATTGCAGGATTCCATCAGGAAGTTCAGAAGGAGAGGGAGAAGGCTTATCATGATAGGCACATCAAGAAGAAGGCATTCAAGCAAGGTGACTTAGTGCTGTTGTATGATAGTAAGTTTATAAAACACCCTGGGAAGTTCATAACGCATTGGCTCGGATCATATGAGATTTCCTATATCACAGAAGGAGGAGATGTGCAGCTGAAGATGTTGAATGGAGAATGGAAAAAAGGATTGGTGAATGGGAGTCGGCTGAAGTTGTATTATGACAACTAGCTACCTCAGAGCTCTCAATAAAAGCAAAGGAAAAAGGGTATAGGTACCAGGTGTAGTTGAAACTGGGTACCAGACATAGAAAATACAGTCTGCACAAGGATGGAAAGGAGGCATAAAGCAGAAAGGAAGGGCTGCACTGTGCAGTCCATGATGAAGCAAATCAGAGGAACCAGATCCAAAGTGCCTCGAGACGAGTCACAGGTGAGTGTTGGGGTCCTGTTGGCCCTTGGTTATGGAAGGAAGTGAAGAACAAGGAAGGAAAGGTAAAAAGCGAGCTTCATAGGATACACAGTGACTCATTGGGTCGAAGTAAGAAAAAGAGCAGAAAAGATGGAGCAAAGTGCAGAAAAGAAAGCCATTGGATGAGGAGATTGAGGATGACAGATCAGGAAGAATATGGATCGAGGATGAATCAGAAAGTTGAAAAATCCACCGTTGAATTCTTTGGAGCACCGCACTTGAAGGAAGGAAAGATAGGTTGGCGAAGCCCAAAAAAAGAGGGTCAAGTTAACCTAGGGTTTTAGACACCTAGGGTTTTGGTATTTAGGGTTTTGGCACCTAGGGTTCATCCTAAGGCTATCGGTGAGGTATTGTAATGTATAAATAAAGGTCAAGAGGACCTGTGTCGGGTTGGTCATTGAGTATTGGTATGATATTGTGTCGATCTAGTTCTAGTGTTGGGAGAGAGAAGTGTTGAGAGAGAGAGCCTTATGGTATTTTAAGATTTTCAGCTGTTTGCAAAGATCAAGTCCTGCAACTGGGTGCGCAGGAAAGGGAAGAGGAAGAGAGAGGAGAAATAATATCTGCTAACCAAGAGTGCATACGAGAACTGTATGCTTTATCTTAGTAAATCTTAAGCATAGTTCTATGGACGTAGCCCTAGAGAGAGGGTGAACCACGTATATTTTTTGTTGTGTCTGTGACTGATATCAGGATCTATGCCATTGTTATGCTATTATTTTTTTGTTGTGTTAGATCTGGTTTATAGTTTCCCAGAGTAGATCTTGCTGAGAAGAAATATATGAATACTGTGATTGTTGTTATACCAAATCCACTTGATATTCCCCTAGTTGTAGACATCCCTATCTTGCAACCCCCTCATAGATGCTTCGGGTGAGACAACATCTGCTTTGCAGGTGCTGCTGAAAGGGCCAATAGGTAGGGCTTTGTTGGTGTGCTCTTGGAGTGAACCCTAGGTCTGCCAATAGTATCCAAAAGGAAAGGATCTATCACTTATTGCCTACACAGATGCAGATTGGGAAAGTTGCATTGATGACGAACGAAGCACCATTGGAGAAACTTTCTACTTGGGTGAGTGTTTAGTATCTTTGATAAGAAAGAAACAATCATCTATTTATTTATCTACAACCGAAGTAGCGTATATTGCAGCAACACGATGTTGTACATAGGTTCTATGGATGAAACAAATTTTGACAAATATACATTTTGAGTATGATGATCCCATTCCATCTATTGTGATAATACAAGCACCATTAATATCTCAAAGAACCCAATGATGCAATCCAAGATGAAACACATTCCAATAAAGTATCACTTTCTATGGGAACAAGTTGCAGAGAAGAACATCAGAGTTGAATATGTGGGCACAAAATAACAAGTGGAAGACATCTTTACAAAACCACTTCCACGAGAAGCCTTTGAGTATCTTCTTCAAAGACGTGGAGTATTTTCTACTCCAAAATGAATGCTTTTGAATTCTTATCTTATATGTCTTAGATTGACATGAGGAAACACCATAAAGAGGACAGTTCAGGTTGGGAGATCAGTTTCAGGAAGAGTTCAGTCAGGGGGAGTATCCCCAAGGATAGTTCAGTTAGGGGGAGAAACTCCAGATGGAAATATACCTTTTCCATTGATGACGAAGGGAGATATATTTATTAGATGCAGGATATAAATGCTTGGAGAGAGAGCATAGAGGCATGGTTCCAGGGGGAGCAATGGTTACAGGGGGAGCATGAGTGATATGAATTTAATATTGCATCAGAGTATTGCCATCAATGCTAAAGGGGGATATTGTTGATTAATTGGGTTGGTTGTCATTGATGTGAACCCTTGAAGAAAGTACGGTAGCGAATTTCGGTAGCACAAAGGTTTGGGTAATGGACCCAAGTTTGTTTGATGTATAATGGTATGCGTTTTAATATATTTGAAGGTAAGACTATTCTAGATGGATAGCACATGTCATGCAATTTCTGGTGGTATGTGGAACGTCACATAACTCCTCACGATTATAGAGTTCTGGCCATGTGAAGTTGGAGAACCCTCATGAGTCATCTAGAAGCTCCAAAAGGTCAAAGTAGTGAAAGTGGTTGCAAATAAGAAATTATTTAAATAATAAAATAAAGTGATGAGAGTACTATAATTCAAAGTGGATACAAAAGAAATTATTTAAATAATAAAGTTAATGGAGAAATTACTAAGTGGACAAGTGGTTAGAAGTGGATTAGCCCTAAAATAAGGAAAGTGGGTTAAGATGGTTAAGAGGTAACCCCTTGAGGAAGCTACATGAAA
The DNA here is from genome assembly GCA_010110895.2 of Picea sitchensis. Classification (NCBI taxonomy): domain Eukaryota; kingdom Viridiplantae; phylum Streptophyta; class Pinopsida; order Pinales; family Pinaceae; genus Picea; species Picea sitchensis. The sequence continues at coordinate 8,812 of SNQJ01S0168558.1, read as the reverse complement.
GTATAAATAAGAGGCAAGGGTCTCTCATTTAAATACACTTGAGAATATTGAATATCTACAAGTGACTGAGGTAACCAAAGGATATCTAAGGCAAATTTAAGAGGGAAAGTGAAGTGAATAAGGTCGAAATTCAAGGGAGGATAAATTTTTTTGATGATGCTTTCTAAGGTATGTTATTTATAGGTCATCTCACGATTTTCACAATAACATTTTTTCTAGAATTATTCAAACCATGAAATATGGAGTCTGTTGAGGAAACATATCCAAGTAGATATGATACACATTTCAGCTTGTGGGTCATTTTATTTTTGGAGTTACACTCCGTGGAAAATAGCATTTGTGGCTAGTCCTGAAACTAGTATAAAACATGTGTTTCAGGTAAAAATGTCATAACTTATTCATAACAGATCCAAATTCAGTAATACCAAATGTATTGGTTAGAGTACCATATGTAGTATTCTTTGTACCATTTTTAGATCCATACAAAAAAATTCTGTGCGGTGGACGCTCTACAACTTCGCTCTTTAGAATAAGCCAGAATTCAACAAGGTATGCAATTTTTGCTATAACTCCTTTTCCGAGAGGTTCCAAGTAGTGAAACCTGGAGGAATTGCATAAAATACACTGATTAAAATTGTGTACTATTTTCAGATCTTTATTCATTACAGGTACATATTTATGATTATTTCAAGTTAGGGTTTTTGACTAATCCAAAATTAGTCATGTGAGACTAAAGTAAAGTTTGGTGAAAATGCTAGTCTCTTGTTGTTAAAGTTAAGGAAGGGTTGCAGGTATGTGATCATATAAACTAGGTCTATTACAAATTTACAAAGCAGATTTGGATGATGAAATTAATGAAAGATTTTGGTTGAGGTACATATTGGGTACTTGGTTGAGACAAGTAGTTGATGAGTTGGAAAATACATGAGGTGTATAGTTGATGATGTTGGTACATCTCGATGAGTCATAGTTTATGTGTATTTGATGCATGATTGGTATATATTTGGTGCATGGTTGATGAATTCGTTGATGGTACAGGTTGAGGTATAGGTTGGTGCATGGTTGATGCACTTGTTTATGGTACAGGTTGATTACAGGTTGTTACAGGTTTTTTGGTGCAGGTTGATTGGTACCGGTTTATAACAGTGTATCTCACAGTGATAGTGTGATAGTGGTTCCATCATTCTACTTCTATGATAGGGAGGTTGGAAGGGGAAAGGACATGTGGTTGTATCCACCTTCCGGTTGTAGCCGGAGAACATAGGGGGTTGTAGCCTCCTTTTGGTTGTAGCCAGAGAATTGGGGAGTTGGAGCTTCCCTTAGGTTGTAGCCTAAGAAACTAGGGGGTTGGATCCTCCTTTCAATTGCATCTGGAAAACAAAGGAATTTGGTGCTTCCAATGGATGTAATTATTAAATACGTATAAGAAAAATCATTTTGTGGTTTTCTCCCGCTTTGGGTTTCCATGTAAAAACACATGTGTACTGTGTATATGTATGATTTCTCATTTGTTCATTGTTTATTTACTCTGAAACTATTGGATGATAATTCTACATTGATATAACACTTGCATTTTATGGTTAAAAGGGATTAAATTGCTCTATTACTGATTCACCCCTCGTTTTAGTAATCCAACACCCATCCCCTCAGAACTCTGGTAACCTAATAGTTGGATATTTTCCTAACATTGTAAACTTTGTTGAAATACCACCTTCACATGGTGTAGATACTTGACTGCTACTTGTTGAACTTATACTTCTTCTTGATTTTCCACTGGACCTACATTCTGTAAAAAATATTCTACCACTAATCACTTGCTGGTTAACTAGTTTTTCTTCTTCAGATGTCTTAGTCACACATGGGGCTGTGGGTTCCACACTAATTTGGATCTAGAATGGAGAGCCTTCTTATTTTTCAGACCCATGACCTCTGGTTTTCCTCTCATATGTGGCATGCAAGATATCCTCAATCTTCCCCGTGGCTCGAAGATCCTCTACCTCTTTCTCATCCCTATCCAATCCCTCTCGCTTGACTACTACTCTCTTCTTGTCATTCATCGTATATTTGTAGGGTCGTCCACTGCACATCAGACCTGCACTCCTTATTGTAAATGTGTTGAACCTGCACATAATAGATCTAGCTAAACAATAATACACACATTTGTAGAGAGAATTGGAGAAATAAGAAGAAGGAGAGAAAGAATGAAAGAATTATCATTAACTCTTGTGAATAATGAATAATTTAAACATGATATACTCTGTATATCTCAATGATTTCAAATTGAGGTGAACCAATGAGCCATAGTGGTGGTATAGAGTGATTTGGACACACACCAGCAGTTACATGAGTGAACTGCCACCTATTCTAGTCTCTCAGGCAGTTACGGGAGTGAACTGCCACCTAGTTGAGTTAACTAGTCAAATAGTCTTCAGTTAACTGATTGAATAAAGAGTAGTGAGGAGTTAACTCAGGGAATCAAGGCTAATGTGCCACTTTGGTGATAATACCAAGGAAAGGTCGAATTAGCAGGGTGATGATCCCAATGTTGCATGGTGATGACCCAATGCAACATCTAAACTCAACTCAAGTAGTCAAAATGAAGTGTCAACTGAAAGAGAATATTCTCTAGGTGGAATATTATCTCCTAAACTATAGGAGACTGGATAATGACTAATAAACAGGGAAAAACCTTAGGAAAAATAAATCCTAGGTGTGTGTGAAGTAACTCCAACACCCCCCTTGAGCATCACTATGGTGAAAATAAAGATTGGGTCCTGGCAACGAGGCCATGTTAGGTACCCAAGTACAAAAGATACACTAGAAACAAAGTGAGGAAAGAGGGAAAAAATCATGGGAAACCCCCCCCCTCAAGGTACAATGTATGTAAAAAGAAGAACTACAATTTCTAGGCAACTGTGTCCTTCACTCTAAGATGATCTCACAGATAATGGAACTTCTCCTCAGTGAAGGTCTTGGTGAAAATGTATGCCATATGTTCTACTGAAGGACAAAACTATAAGTTGATGATCCCCTTGTGTACTAATTCTCGGATGTAGTACATGTGGATCTCGATGTGCTTCGTCTGCTGCCTCTGAACTAGATCTCTGCAGAACTTCAGAGTGCTCTAGTTGTCACACCAGATGATGATTGACCGATGAAACTGAATGCCCAACTCAGTGAGAAAATGTTGTAGCCACATAGACTGAATGGTTATGTTAACTACCCCTCTGTACTCTGCCTCGGATGAAGATAGAGCAATGACAAATTTCTTCTTGCTCGACCAACAGATAGGCCTAGAACCAAGACTGAGTGAGTAACCAAATGTGGACTTGCAATCAATGTTATCGCCAGCCTAGTCGGAATTAGTAAACCCAATGAGATATAATGTAGATTCTACTACATAATGAATCCCAAAGGTGATGGTGCCCTGTACATATCGAAGGATACACTTTGCAACTTTCTAATGTAGCTCATGCGGCTCCTGCATAAACCTAGAAACTGCTCCAACTGCATATGAGAGGTTTGGTCTGGAGTGTGTGAGATACAAGAAGCTCCCCACTAGTTGTCTGTACAGTGTGCTGTCAACCAGTGGAGTCTCCCCGCCATCCTCAAGTTTGACTCTTGATAGGAAAGGAGTTGGAGCAGACTTGTAGTCTGTCATGTGAAATCTTTCAAGGAGATCTCGTGCATACTTGGATTGAGACAGTTTGATGCCTGATGCATCATGACTGATCTCAAGTCCAAGGAAGAAGTGTAGCGGACCCATGTCCGTCATAAAAAACCTATCATGAAGAATCCTCTTGACTGCAGCAATCGCTGAAGTCGAGCAACCGATGATCAACAAATCATCAAGATACAAAACTAAAAGTAGAAGTGAATTAACCGTCCTGAGTATGTATACATTCGGGTATGATTTACAATGTAAAAAGTTCTGTGATAACAGGTAGGAGTCGATCTTAGCATACCATGGCCTCGGAGCCTATTTGAGGCCATAAAGTGACTTCTTCAGTCAAAAGACCAAAGATGAGTCCTGCATAAATCCCTTGGGCTGCTCCATGTAGATCTCCTCAGAGAGATCACCATGAAGAAATTCATTCTTCACGTCCATCTGATGGACTTCCCATCCCTTGGCTGCCGCAATGGCAAGGGCCAATTGAATGGAATCCATCTTCGCTATTGGATTGAAGGTCTCATCATAGTCAATATGATGAACCTGCTGAAAGCCTTTGGCAACACGCATGGCTTTGTATCTACTGATCTACCCATCCACTGTGCTCTTGGTCCTGTAGACCCCTCTGCATTTGACAAGTTTCCTCCCAGAAGGAAGAGGAACCATATCCCAAGTCTGGTTCTCGAGGAGGGAGTTGTACTCCTCCTGCATGGTGGATTCCCAAAAGGGATTTCCAGCAGCCTCGCCATAACACTGTGGATCAGAAGAATGAACCAAGAAAATATGCCTGGAGGGAAATGGTTCAGTGGTAGTGAGTGCAACAGGAGGCTGCTTGAAATCAGATCGAATCCTCCTAGTATTGGCTAGATCAACTGCGATATTCCCTGCATCCTGAAGATTAGTCTGTGCCCACTTGGGCCTTTGCTTTGGCTCTACAACTGCATCTGGATGCTCTGACTCTGCATTTGACTGTACTGACTCTAAATTTGAATCCTCTGAGTCCTCTGAATCAGAACTCTCATCTGAAGAAGACTCGACATGTGCATGCTCATCATTTTGGACAGGTGGAAGAGTGAAGGTGTTTGCATGCGGCTGCTGAGGTACATGTGAGACACTTTCCTCGAATTGGACACTACGCTCAATTATGAGCCCGTCCAAGGAAATATCAATAAGCTGATATCCCTTCACACCGTCAGGGTATCCAACAAAAATTCACTCAGTGCTCTGTGGATCAAGTGCCTTCCTCTTTTAAGAGGGAATCTGGGCCCATGCACGAGAACCAAAAATGCGAAATTGGGTCTTATCCTTGACTCGTTTGAGGCCAGTTTGAGGCCACTCCAAGACTCGTAGGGGGTCTTATCCTTGACATATCTACGAGGAGATCTATTTTGAATGTATGTTGCACAGTTAAGTACTTCGACCCATAGTCTCTGTGGTAGTGACTTTGCATGCAACATGCAAGATGCCATCTCCTTTAGAGATCGGTTTTTCTGCTCAGCAACTTCGTTTTGTTGCAGAGTATAGGGAACTGTGTGATGCAACTAAATCCATGCCTCATGGAAAATATTTTGGATCTCATGATTCACATACTCTCCCCCATTATCAGTTCAGAGGACTTTGATCTTCTTTCCAGACTGTGTCTCAACCAAATATTTCAAATCTTTGAGGTGTTGAAAGACCTTAGATTTTTGCCTGAGAAAGTAGATCTATGTAAAACGTGAGAAATCATCAACAAAAATGAGAACAAACCTCTCTTTTTTGATTGATGGATGTGGAAAAGGACCCATGAGGTCATTTTGGATCAGATCCAAAGGTGTGGAAGCTCGCTGAGACTTTCCTTTGTCGAATTTCTCTTGAGGGTGTTTCCCGAGAACACATCCCTCACACTCCCTTGGAGAAATGGATGTCTCGTAGACCATCAACTAATTTGTGCTTGCTAAGCTGTTGCATGCATCTGAAATTCAAATGTCCAAACCTTTCATGCCATATCCTACTACTTTCATCAACATGAGTAAGCAATAAAATAGAATCAGGTTAAATGAATTCAGAAAAAGTATACAATCTAGACTGATGATTTACCTCACCGGAAGCAACCCTGGAGTTGGTTTGCATGTCGTAGATGTCCATGGAATTTGGTGTGAAGATGAATTTATTTCCGGTGCTAGAATTTTTCATCTGATATACGGAGAGAAGGTTGATAGAAAGCTTTGGAACATGCAACACGTTTTCGAAGCTTCTGTTGGTGAGTTCAATCCTTCCTTTGTCGGTGACTTCGATAGAAGAGTTGTGCCCCATAAGAATAGGAGGACCTTTGCATGCATCCTCTTAGTCTCTAATTTTGTCTTGATTTAGTGAGAAACTCTAATCCTAAACCCTTCCTACTTGCACTTTATTATATGCTTTCATTTGATTTTAATCATTACTTTTAGTGTCTTATGGTTTGCATTTCAGTTTTTTGAATAATTTATTTAAGTTTCGAGTTGTAAGACATGGTTTTAAATGATGTGTCACTTTATATTCCTGTTTGAACTTTAAAAATTCAAACTATGCTAAGTCATTAATAGCGCTACAGGAATAGCCTTATTACCATAGCGCAAAGACAATCATGCCTTGATATGTGCCTGTCCCCCAGATTTCGTTATGATGACACATATTGTGGTTTGAGAGTTCGCATGTGTCCCACAATAGCTTTGGAATCATTTTGTGATTCAAACCATTACATGATCGGATCGCTCTGTACCCACAAAGGACTCATTTCAAATCGTTCAATTCCCAAATATCATTATCTAAACCTGCCACTTGTCATTTTGATTGTGTTGAATTATAAGCGCATGTATTTTTCTCAGAAGAACTGTTATATGTTAACAGTTGAAGTTTGTAAATTCAGAATCCGATCAGTACATGTTGTAGCATCATGTTTCATGGTGCCTAAGAGAAATGGGTAAGTGGTCAAATTGGAACTTGAGGGTGTCGAGCTTCTTGAGGCATATCCGCAGATGGCGTAGAGATTTAGAGATGCTGGCTAGTTTGAATTCCTCACTAACTTCCAAGGTCATGACAAATAGGTTTCCATGGAGTTTGCATTGAAATTTAATGGTCACGAGGTGGAGATAAGGAAGATGCTACTACTGGTGACAGAATAAACAATTGCTAAAGCTTGCAGATTGGTGGTTGGAGGAGAAACATGGTGGAAGAAAGAGCACGTGGTTACAGAGTTTGCCAATCAATTCCTGCTTCCAGTTAAGAAAAATATGAATTGGAGAAGGGGAGTTCCTCGCAGCTGGATTAGACCTGAATGGAACACTGCTCTGATCATTATCCATAGGTATATCACCTGCGAAGGTAGATTTTCACTAGTCTATATCTACCACATTAGGATATTAATGCATCTAATAGATTATCCCTTAAATATGCCTTACTTTCTACTCAAAAGCTTGGAAAAGATGTCAAAGAGAGTGCAATCACTCTCCACCAATGCAAAGAGCAGTCTATTTCATCAAGTCTTAATTAAGAATTTATTTATGTCTTCTTTGAGAGAATTACAGAATCCATGGAGCTGGCTCATGCAATCTTTAAACCCTAACACACAGTCCAACAAACAGAAGAAAGGCAAAGGAAAAAAGACTGTTACACAGAAACAAAATATTTCAATTGATGAAACCCCTGTTAAAGAAGAAATGGATGATATCAGGGTGACGAGGACCAACATAGGTAAGAGACAAAAATGGGAAACAAAAAATGAAATTCTTCCTGAGGCAGATTTAAAAACAGAAGAAGACCATTCTGAAGATGCTAAAGCATATATCAAATGAAAGACAAGAATGTCCCCAGTACATAAAGAATCATTAAAAGAATGTAAGAAAATTGTTATATTCTCTACAGGACCTGTAACAAGAGCAACCACCAGATCATCAAAAGCTGAAGTAGTGTTTTCTGATGACAAAGGCTATTATTTTACAGAACCAGAAAAACTATAGGAAATACTCTGTTTTTTTACCTGTTATAGTCTTTATCTTCAAGAGAGGTTACAGAACAGCTGGAGAGGAATTTGTTGAAACCAAAAGAGTTTTTTGTTGGGAACATGCCCCTTCATAAAAACCTCTCTCATTTTTTTATACAGCAATCACATTTTAAGAGATTCAAATTGATATTTGAGGCCTAATTTTCTGATAAAGCTACAGGAAATACTCTGTTATTTTTACCTGTTTTAGTCTTTTTCTTCAAGAGAGGTTGCATAACAGCTATAGATGAATTTGTTGAAACAAAAAGAGGGTTTTGTTGGTAACATTCCCCTTCAAAAAAAACTCTCTCGGTTTTTACACAACAATCACATTTTAAGAGTTTCGAATTGATCTTTGAGGCCTAATTTTCTGATATTTCACAATAAATAATTTCCTGTTTTAGTTAGTAATTTTGGGAGAGGTTGCTGAACATATGGTGATGAATTTTTGGAAACCAAAAGAGGTTTTTTTTTGGAATGAGTCCCTTCCAAAAAAACTCTCTCGTTTTTTACACAACTATCACCGTTTGAGAGATAGGAAGATATTGTTGGACCCTATTTTTCAGGAATTTGCCAGAATTATTTTCCTGAAAAAGCTCATGGACGACAGTTGCCAAGCCAACTCATCAATTCGAATTGGAGATCAGATTGGATCTTCTCCTTGATTATTTGAAACAAGAAACTAAATATATATGCATAGGTTTTCAGATCCATTTCTTTTGGATCTTGATAATTATGTATTGTTTCTATATAAACTCTATAGAAGGAGCAGTTAGGGGTGGAAAAATTGGAGATCCAGAGGACCTTTTTGTGAAACTCCTTGTAAAGGATTTATGTTCTATTTGACACTTAATAGAAAAGGCATATGGATGGTTAGACACTCTTTTCTACTCTGTTTTTCTTTATTCATGCTTGAATTCATTATTTAGATTGCAATGCTTTTGATTCTTGATTGTTAATTAATACAGTGAAAAATTTACTGTGGAAATTATTTTCAAGTTTTGATATCAAGCTAATGGTCTTGTTTCTTTATGATATTTTGAGACAAGGATTTATGTGAAGTTGACAAATTGGAAGCTTCCTCCTCTCTTTTATTATTGGTCTAATTCATCTATGTGACTACCTTTTAACCAGTCAATGGG
>SNQJ01S0168554.1:0-20775 GCA_010110895.2 Picea sitchensis | reverse complement strand
TAAGACCCAACAAAACATAATACATAAATACCTTTCTCTCTCACTTTTACATCACATCAATCCATCTCATCTCATATGGTTGCACTATCCCTCTTCCAAACTCTCTAAATAATACATTATCATCCTTCTACCTGGATGCACTCTCACTCTGTTATTCTCATTCTAAATCTCAAACCTCCCCAATGATTTTTAACTCAATATTTTTTTTCTACCACACACCAATTAACAAAATACATATATGATCTATTATACCTAGTTCCGTAATTGTTTGTCATTGTCCTCTCGCTGGATACAACAATGATAATTACAAGACTTTTACCAGATAATGTTTGCACAATGTAGGATTCGCAAGAACTAGCACCCAACCACTGCACTTTTGTATACAATAGTTCCTTCAAAAATTGTTCCTCACCAGCTATAATATTTGTCATTATTAGCTAAATTTTCCAACAATTTAGAACTACATATATAGAGTTAGATTTACGACCATTTTTTCTTAAACAACACCACAACCTTAGCATTCTATTGTTATGTATACTCAGCCATATATTGTCCACATCGACACTACACACCTCAAATGGCTTCTCTAGTTAGAACTACATACCTATAGAGGTAGATGTACAACCATTCTTTCTTAAACAACAACAACACCACAGCGTTAGCATTCTATTGCTACATCTACTCAGCCAGATATTGTCCACATAGACACTACACCTTAAATGGTTTCTCTAGTTAGAACTACATACCTATATAGGTAGATGTACAACCATTCTTTCTTAAAAAACAACACCAAAGCCTTAGCATTCTACTGCTATGTCTACTCAGCTAGATATTGTCCATAATGACACTACACCTCAGGTGGCTTCTCTAGTTCTCCATCCTTCAATGTAACTCAAACATGGCTATATACATTCTCTTCCTATGTATACTTCACCAGCATGGATGCACACCAACACCAGTGCTTATTTGTACCATAGAACACATTTCATATTCATTGTGAACATTAATCGTTGGAGTTTTCTTGTTTACACTCTAGGAGCAACACATCATATCATGGACATGACATCTTCAATGGATATTAATCACCTCGGCCCTACAACAAGTTCTTCACATCCGCACACAAATAAGTATCATTCCTAGGTCACCACAAGCTCAGACTAGAACATCCTTACTATATTCAAATCCCATGCATTCTATTTTTCCACCAAGTCTATCATGTCCTTGGAAAATCACAGTTTCAAGAGATTGCAACAAAGTACACTCATCCTTGTAGGATCATATCAATAGTTCATGCCATACCACCCTTTAATCTTTCCACCAAGTCTATCACCTAGAGTAGTGTGATCACCCTTCGTTTCAAAACATTGTGATCACACTAACTTGATTTGTTGTGAACTACCCTTCGAGTTAAACATTTCCATTTCTCTTCATTTATATGGTATCATGTACCTTCATTTGAATAGGTTGAGTTACATTTACTTGAATAGGTGTAAGTGTCTTTGTTTAAACAAGTGCTTCATCGTTTTGATCTACCATTTTTTCAAAGTGTTACAACTTTTTTTGTGGGAACAACTTTGATTTCTTTCATTCATATGAGTGTGAGTAACCTTCATTTTTTTGGCAAGGGAATGACTCAACCACAAGACTATGGGTCAATCACGAATCACGAATCACAACATCCAGCTTCTCAATATGGTATACCATATTACAATGTAATATTGTATACCATATCTCATGTAGATTTATTTTTTTTGAACCTAAAGGAAGCGTGGCAGTATCGACGATAGTTCATCGCAAGGCAAGGATTTTTTTTGAAAAAGCGTGAAAATAGTGACAAAAGTTCGTCGCACATATAGCATCTGCATCATAAGTTTTGTCTCTACCAAACGTTTTCAACACTATTGTCACGCTTTAGCGTCGAAAATTTCCACAATTTTGTGTCACACGTATGGCATCTGCGTCGTAATCTGTTGGTAAGTTTTTTACCTTGGCACAGTTTTTCGTCGCTATTGCCACACTTTTGCATCGCAACTTTCCATAGTTTTGTGTCGCATGCATGGAATCTACGTCGTAATCTGTTGGTAAGTTTTTTACATTGGCACAGTTTTTCGTCCCTATTGCGACGAAGTTTCGTCGCTATTGCCACGCTTTATAAGGTAAACTTATATTGATGGTGATGACACGTGGAGGACTGATTTTGTCAATGTTTCCATGAACACTTGGTTCGTGGATATAGCGACAAAAAAAAGTCTTTGCTTTCGTGGAAAGTGTGACGGATATGTGTGGCAATAGCAACAAAAAATCATGGCAAATTTGGTCATATGTAGTAGTTCACACAAGAGGGAATAGTCTAAAATTTGCGCCCTCTTTAAGGGCTATTGGCTGAAATAACTAGTGCGCATCTTCTTAGAGAGGCTTTTTATGGTGTATCTTGGCTATTTTTCATAGTGGAAGGTCTTCAACTAGGGTTTGGCTTGATTATTCTTAGTGAAGTAAGTAGAAAATCTGTAATTTGTTCATGTAATCAATGCTTGTGGTAAATTTTATTTGTTTCATGTTAAAGATTATGAAATTTCTTGCTTAAACCCTATGAGAGAAACATAAGTTGTTTCTTTCTCTCTAGATTTTCTACTTGTTTAAATTTCTCAAGTACACCTTGTTTAGAAGTGACTACTAGAGCCCTAAAGTGTTTATCACTCTAGTAGCTTCATTTTAATTGCCTATTGCATAATATATTTTCAATAGTCTAAGGAAGGAAGATTCACCGGGGCCTAAAATTGCTTACTCTCTAGTGAATTTGTCTTTAAGATTTGGATGTTTGAGGCCTTGAAGTGCCAACACCTCTTCCATCCACCTCTTTTCCTTTGGCAAGTATTATCATTACTATTTTCTCCAAGTTGTGTTGTTGTTGTTGTTGACTCCATAGGCCCAAAAAGGAACTTGTCCACTTGCTTTAGTGAATGATTGATCAAACAAACACTCAAACTCTCTTCCTTGAAGCTTTTGTTAACTTCTTCTAACTTTAAACTAGACTAATTCACTAGTTACATTGAAGGCGTTCTTTTAGGGGGAGTTCTCTCTCGTTTTTTCGTCGTTTGTCGTCCACCAACTAGAAACCGCCATCTGTATTAAATTTGATGTACATCACTTATTCTTCCATAGACATGTGATGTATGTGCTCTCACTTCACTTCACCGACTCCACACTGCTACTTCACTGAATCCACACTTCACCGAATCCACACCGCTAGATACACTACAACACTGGCCACAACTGCACCCAAAGTGGATTTCTACCCGAGTTCAGAACTGGTGGTGCCTCGGCTGGGCATGGTGGAGCAGAAAACACTCAAAGGAAATGTGCCTCCTAAATTGTAGACGTGATTGAACCTTGCACCTCTGAGTTCTTGGTCGTTTACATGGCGGGTTTTGGCGTTGTTTCAATTATTAATTACCTCAAAATAATTGGGAATCACAGACGATGACTGCGGCGGACGAAGAGTTCCTCCCTTCAGAACCGTCTCCACCGCTGCCTGACAGAGTTGCCAGTTTTCGCTCCATAGCAGTCCCATGCCTCCATTTACAGGATCCATTGTTTTGTCGCAGGCTTCGTACAACAGCGACTGGAATAGAGCTGGAAAAAAAGATTTAAGGTAGAAAGAAATCAGCTCACCATCCAAAGCATCTAGATTGACGATTGTACATAAACAACTCAAATAAATCTAGAAGAAAAACGTGAACAGGCAAGCTACAGATCGCCTTTCAAGGGTTTACTTTATAGAATAGAAGCTAATAGCAAATGAAGCTTTGGAATCACCAAACATTCTTCAATCAAACTATCTGGAACATTTAAAGAAAAGTAATATAACAGCAAATGAAGCTCTGGAATGGGTAGACAATCTTCAATCAAACTATCAGTGATTTAAAGAAAAGGAATATTTAAAAGTTGAAGGTATGAATACCAAAGGCAGCCTTCAGAGTCAAAATTTATCATCCAAGTCTTGCATTGCAAAATTTATGCTCCAAGTCGTTAAATTTGAACCTGAAATGCTTTTGAAAAATCATGCAATTTTTCATATATAATTTATGCGGATAAATAAGTGTGGCTCTGTGAACAATCCATTGAGAGGTATCTTGTAAATCTCAAAAGTAAACATGGTTGCGTATCTCAGAAATATCAAAAGTAAACATGGCGGAACATGCATTTACCAGAAAGGAAAAGAAAAAGGGCTTTGGGCTTGCCAGAATATACCCTAATTGGTCACATCTGTTGTGTAAGGCCTTCCATGGAGATTAAGGAATTAGCATCAAGAAAATGCATCAACCATAAGTAGCATAAATAAACTGCATAAGCCATACTGAGAGAAAGTATTCAGGAATTAGCGGGAGCTTGGAGGAACTAATGTTTGTTGAGAGGCTTCACCACGGTTGCTCCATGAAATTCTTCATACCTTCAAATTGTTTTCATCCAATGGAGCTACTAGGAGGGGGATAATTGAAGTTGAAGCCATGAGGGGCAAGGTGGCAGAGAACCTACAGGCTTGGAAACAGGTGGTTTTCCATGGTCCCAAGATGTGGCACTGTGAGTTGCTTCCAACACATCCAACCGTGATTTTGTTAACGAAGAATTTCGATGACAATGGCATATTTAAACTGGGTTCTAATCTCCTGCTTGCCAATTGCTTCCTTGTACTAACAATGAAGGATGACAGAGCTATGACCAAAGCTTCCATCCTCATCAGTGAGAGACGGAATTCCATCAATTCGCGAGAATCCATGGGAACAGAGTCGAACACCATGTAAACTGAACAGAAGGAGCTTTGAAATCCACAAAGGGCCTCAATGGGGGCGAAGCCACAGAAACCACAACCCCATAGCGCAAATTGGAGAAACCCAGTCTACCAGGAGAGAAATCCACCATATGAATTAAACAGAAGGAGCTTCGAAATCCACAAAGGGCCTCAATGGGGAGCGAAGCCACATAAACCAGAACCCCAAATCGCAAATTGGAGAAACTCGGTCTACCAAGAGAGAAATCCCAAGGGCAAGTAGACCCCTAAGACAGACAATCGAGTTGACAGCCAGAAATGTGAATATTCGTGAGCAAGGGAGAGGACAAAATATCACACCACTTCGTCGCAGACTACCCTCAAAGCATTCATAAGCCATTGTGGGAAGAAGATGTGCCATGCAATAATTAACTGTCGGTTGTATCCTTGTTGTCCTTGTAATGAAGGCTGACCATTGTACTGTGTTATGGGCAGATACACTTGATTTTGCAAATAGATTTCTTCAATCAAAACCACACAGCATTTTGATTGCAACAAACTACAAAGTCATAAACCATAATCCAATAATCCATTGTTCTGTTATGGGCGAATACAATTTAATTGTGAAAGCCATTGATACTTTGAAAGAACGCAAAAGTTGACCTTTTATCCTCATATGTAACCACGTTAACCATTAAACCTACAGGTGTGAGTGCGAAAATGATCAGTGCTCTTGAAAGCAAAACGTAATTCTTCTTTACCCCTAGCCCTGATACACATTTAGATTTAGATTGTTCCACATTAAAATCTTTACTTTTGACATATAGTATCATCACATCAATGTAATGATGGGGTGAGGTTGTTTAAATTCCAAGCCAGTTGTTCACATCACTATGGTGAGCATTGAAATTTTCAATGCAATTATTGTCATCGCATCAGAGGGCAGGCACGTGTTTACATCGGGTGCATAGATTTTATTTTACATGTATCTGTATTTTTGGTGAATTGATTATATGGTTAATTTAGATTTATTTTAATTTTAAATGGATTAAAGATCCAGAAAAATCTAGATATAAATCCCAAATGAAAATCTAGATGAAAAATTATTTAGAAAAAAACATTTTTTTATTAATATTTTAACAAAAAAAATCGTTGAAAAGTATATTTCAATGAATTAATTTTTTTTATTAATATTTTAACAAAATTTTATTTGAAAAGTATATTTCAATGAATTATTTGATTCTTCTATATTCTTAATAATTTTAAAATTAATTATTTGATTCTTCTATATTCATAAAGATGAAACAAAGGTTAGAAATAAGTTTCAATTCTTCTATATTCATGAATAAATTTAATTTTTTATTTTTTATATTTATAATAAAAATTAAGATGAATCAAATGTTAGAAATATGAGGCTAATGCCTGCTTCAAAATCATTTTCTTAAGCTACAGAGATGGATCTTTAATATTTAATCTAGGCAGAGAACCTTTCTAGCCTAATGTGTTCCATATTCTTACAGCCTTATCCCTATTTTTCCTATGAAAAAACAAGCAATATCTAAGAATATCTGACATTCCTCTTCATTCAGTGTCTCATAACTAATTTTTAGTTTCCGTTGTATTTTAGCGGGAAGTATTTGTCGAAGGATATGCATTTGGTTTTGCCAGTGAAATTGGTCATCGCTTCCGTAAAGAAGTGACCCCAATACTTTTAAAGATAAAGGCAAACCATGACATGCTTTTGTGAATTCATCTACCAGAGATTCGAATCTCGGGAGTGGATGTTGTTGACTGAAGGCATGGGAGCAGAAGAGCTCTCGCGAGTGTTGTATCTGAAGGCCATTTAACTTGTAAATTGATGTATCTTCGACATAGTTCTTCTTAGAAGAGCTATGTCCCGAGATGTAATTAATATTAACCTATCATAGCGGACAACACTCTGAACGTCTGGCAAAAGTGCATCCACCTGATTCACATCATCTACATCATCTAAAATCACTAAAGCCCGAGAAGAGGGAAAATGCTTCTTAAGTTTCTCTATACTTTCATCAATGTTGTATATTGTCTCACCTAATCCAGTCAATCAATTAAAAAATTTATCAGCCACCAGTAACAATCTGTATCAGCCTCCAATCATACATCGGTCGTACCTAACCAAGTCATCTCCATACCATTTATCAGATATGGTTTTCAGTGGTTAGTGCACATACTTTAAGATTTTGATTTAAATTTCAAAGTCACAAATTCAATTAATTTTAACAACCACTGAAAACTATACAAAGCGTGCATTTTACTATTGCAACAAAAGTACCCACAAATTCAGTGCTCTCGAATGGCAGAATAACATGGAATTTTCCACACCATAAGTAATACTAAATCTCCATGAATCCAGCCGGGGAAAATGGGTTCATGGATTAATCCTTCATACCATTCTTCTTCATTATCAGCAATCAACCATTTAGAATTCAATTTCACAGTAATACTTACTGGGTTGCAAGATGAATCGATTACATTAATTATTTCAAGGTAGGTGGGTTATGCTTATTATTGAGACTGAACCTATTGGAATTGTCTGTCCATGAGAACCAACTATTCTGGAACCCGCAATTCTTTCCATTTGCTTATTCCTTTTTTGGGGAAGAAGCCTATCATAAGGCTTGGAAAGATAACCGAAAGAATCCCAAGGATTCCTAAAATGTCGTCATTATCAAGATCCCATCTATGTCTAAACCCAGGAAAATTCATCAACGTCACATCACAGAGTTGGTGCAAGATGAGGATATCAAGCTAATCTCTTGTGCCACTTAGCATTTAATGATTAATATTCTCCACAAATCTGAGTAGAAACAAATTTGAAAAACTTAAAAACATGCTTGGTGTAGTTGTATTGTAACCTGCTATGAATGCATGATAAGTGAAATATTCAATTGGGCTTTGATTTCATTTATGAGCAAATAACAAGTTGTCTGTTGTTGCTTTGCATCTTTCATAGACTAATGAGTCATTTGAATGAATGATTTTTGTTTCCTAGGATTCAAACATTTCAATACTCTCACTGAATTCCCAGGAATTAAGCAAAGATAGTAGAATGGTGCACATTGGTAAAATTAGCATTGCCAAAAAAACATATGTTGGTTTTTTTTTTGCGTTCCCTTTCCCCCGCTTCGGGGGTATGCTAGTTAACTTCTTTTTGTTGCAAATCATTGCTACAGCCATACTAATCTATACTAATTTGTTGCATACACCTACATAACTCACATCTAACTCACTCAGAAATTGCTTGTGATAATTGTCAAACAATCTACTTGATAAATGCTAAGTTTCCATGATATTTTCTTGCAATTCTGAGCACTAATACTTCTTGATGTTACAAAAGATTGCTACAACCATCTAACTACAACAAATTTTCTATAAAATTTACATTTAATGCTAGCTAGACACTGCAGAAAACGCTTGTGACAATTGATTATCATTTTGCCTAGTTAAAGCTACTTTTTCATTGTCTTTTCAAGCAATTCTGAGGCATATTTCTTGCAGTTGTTATAAAAGACTTCTTGTTGTTGTAAACTTTCATATCGCTGCAATTTTATATCAGCCAGCTTATATTTCAAAGGTTCATTGTCTTATTGAAGCACTAACATCATTTGGTACTTGAATACTGTCATATTTTTCTTTGTTGTCTTGTTCTCGGCAAGTACACTTCATCTTTACTTTTGCTTCATCTCTCAAAGACATAAAGAACCTTTGAACTTGAGTGATCAGTGAGAGGGAGGTATTATTGCATCTTTGTCTTAGTTCGCAAATCCCTTAGGTCACTAGGGACGTCTCCCTTGGGGTAATCTTAACATACTCCTAAACAGAAAGGGGTTTCCTATTAAGGCGATAGTGATAGGCCACCCCCTTGTTACGCCAATATTGCCTCACTTGCCTTGGGCTTTGGGAAAGTACAGATTGTGCGATAACATCTCATTTAATTGTCTCTACAATCGGAGCGCATATCCCACTAAAATTTCTGATAAATTTCCTATAAAAGCTTGTCAACCCATGAAACCTTCTTACCTCGAAAATATTCCTTGGGGTAAACCAATTTATTATAACCTTAACCTTATCTTAATCCATCTTCAAGTCATCTCTTGATATCACAAAACCCAAAGAAAACAACTCTATCTTCACAAAACTGCACTTTTTCAAATTAATTAGCAACTTTTATTTCTGCAATTTATTCAAAACCAACCTCAGATGTCTCAAATGTTCTTCTCTACACTGACTATAGATCAAGACATCATCTAGGTAAACTATGACAAATTTACCAATAAACTCTTTAATCACTTCATTCATCAACCTCATAAAAGTGCTAGGGGCATTTGTAAGTCCAAAAGGTATTACCAGCAATTCATACAATCCATCATTTGTTTTAAAAGTTGTCTTTCATTCATCCCCTTCTCTAACTCTTATATCATGATACCCACTCTTTGACTCTAGTTTTGAAAAATATTTAGCACCACTCAAACAATCCATCAAATCATATTAATACATGCAATGGAAATATGAAATATGTCCTTGATTGTGATTTTGCTTATGGCTCTGGAATCCATGCACATTCTCCATCATCCATCTTTCTTTGGACTTAAAACTATAGGAAAAACACATGGTCTCAAACTTTCTCTGATCATACCCTTATCCAGCGACTCTTGTACCTGGTTTCTAATCTCCTCATTCTCCTTTGGATTCATTCGATAAGTTGCCTTATTAGAAAGATTAGTCCCTGGAATCAAATCTATGTGATGATTGATGCTTCTTAACGAAGGGAACTCACTTGGCAAATCATCAACTACAATATCAGTGAACTCATCCAACAAATTTTGAACCTCTTTAGGGAGATCATTTAAATTTGCGCTAGTGAGAATTACCTTGGACTTACCAAGGCAAAATGTACCTCCTCATTTTTAATTTCCTATAGAAATTTTTTTCCAGTGATCAGTGGTACCCTAGCATTGATTTCTTCAGTTGCACCTTCATATTTTAATGGTAAGAGCAGATGTTTCTCTCCGTCTTTCTCAAAAGTGTATATGTTCTTCTTTCCATTATGTATTGTCTTCCTATCATATTGGCAAGGTCTACCTAACAAAATATGACACATCCATAGGCATAATATCACAAAGTACCTTGTCCTTGTAGCTTCCAATCTGAATCTCCACTTCACACTGTTCATTCCCCAACAATTGATGCCCTTTCTGAAACCATGACACCTTGTAGGGAACAAGATGTATTCTCTTCTTCAAATCCAATTTTTGAACCAATTCTATAGACACCAAATTATCAGTATTGCCACTATCAATTATGAGTTAATAACATTTACCATTGATTTTACATATAGTTCTAAAAAGTGTTTTCTTTTGTGCAAGTTCTTTAATCTCATTGATTGGATTCAACAATACTCTCTTCATCAGTAAGGACTCTCCAACCTATGGTGCATCTTCATTCACAAGTGACTCCACGCTTTCTTCCTCGGCCTGCACAACATTTGCACTTCCTCTACTTGTGGAAGTGTTTTATGGGCATTCATATGATCTATGCCCAAATTTATTGCATCTAAAACATATGATAAGAGAACCCCTACCTCTTTGTTAAGGTCTTCATCCTCTAAAATCTCAAATCACCACCTCATGGTGACCATTCTTTCTTATGTGGACTATCGGCGTCTTCTTTTTGAACTGGAAACCTTCCTCTGCCACCTTGTTGTCCTCTGCTTCTTGTTGGATTTTTACCTCTTCCTCTTTGACTTTGCTTCCATGCCAACTTTTCATCTGCCTTAAGAGAAAACCGATATGCTTGTTCAATAGTATTAGGAGATAAAATGTCAATTTCAACCTGAATCTCGTATCTTAGTCCATTAATATATCTAGCAACTTTTTATGGGTTTTCTTCTATGTGACCAACTCTAATATTCAATCTATAAAACTCTTCAATGTACTCTTTAACTGACATAACTCTTTGTTTCATACTTTGTATTTGTCTAAAAAGATTGAGCTGATAATCTCGAGGCATGAACTTACCTTTCAACTTTGCTACCATTCTTTCCCTGCTTTTTATTCTTGTCTTGCCTTTGTTCCGTCTCTCAACTTGTACACCATCCCACAAGACAATGCATGTCCTTTCATCCTTGTCACAACAAACTTTACCTTATTTTTGTTTGCTACACTTTCATAATCGAAGCACTTGTCCATAGTACTAATCAAGTCCATTGATTCATCCATGTTCAGATTGTCTTTGTACAATGGCACCTCCATCTTTGGTCTAAAGCTTACTCCTATGATAGCTCTGACCGATCTTTCTTCAACACCTTCTTCGTTAGGCTCTGCATCATTTCTAAATATTTTTCTTCTCTCTCGTTGACATCTCTTGTGTCAGTGCCTCTTCGTTGGGCAGCTTCCATAGCTTCCTATTGTGCCTGGAGATTTCTCATTGCTTCAATCACTTTTGCATTCACAACAGGTCTTCGTCTTCGACCTCGGCCTCTCTCTCCTCTGATTCTGAATGCCATCTCTCAATTCTTCTTAGCCTTTGTTGTCTTCCACTCTGATACCAAAACTGACACCAATCCGGACTAGATCCACGCCTTTAAACAATAAAATCTACTACGTCCACTTTAACTTTGGAAATTTACATGCTTTCCTATCAATTAACACCAAAAATGTTGTTGGTTGATTGTTCTATCAATCGGGCATCGAACCCACCAGAGCACCGAGCAACCAAGGGAGTTTCTTACCTGCACCAAACTATTAACAGAGACACCGGGCATTGGTTTCACCAAACCACCAGAAACCAAGTGGAAACCTTTCACATTGCAATACTTTTATAACCGAACGTCGAGGTGTCGATTACGCTGGCCGCCGATTATTCTCTGTGCAGTCGAACCACCGGCAACACAATTTCATCGATGCACCAGGCCCCAAAGTGTATGATCTCCATTTATTTATTATAATCTCGGTGATGTATGATCTCTATGAGGATCAACGATCGACTAACTAGATCTCACCACTCACAACAATTCCACTGTGCTTTGATCTTCCTAACCGGCCAACCGACCACCAAGGGGGACTAACACATGATTTATTAACACACAAAGTTGAAGGTCGGTCCGGTTAGTAGTACGACTATAAATATTGGTTCCGCTAGGTTCAAGAGCTCGCCACAATTAGAAGCCCATCCGAATAAAACCTGCAAACATCTTTGACAATAAGATTTAATCATTGCGAACTTGTTGTGCATACAAATTGTCCTCTCTGGTTTGAGGAATGAATAGAACCATTAATAATGTGCAAAAGGTCAAGCTTGGAGGTAAAATTACTCATTGAATAGTCAATTTCGAACAACAAATTTATTATCTTCAATAAACTTATGTCCATGTTCCTCTCACAACTCCCACTCTGCTACATCTCTAGGCCCAAGGTATTTATACAAACCAAAAGATTGATTCCAATCATAGAAAATTGAATCGTATCTCCCAATCCAAACAAAAACCCTAATCTGCTCAACAGTAAATTGGTTCATCTCCTTGAATAGGACCGAATCAAACAATTCACCCTAAAATTTGTAACTCCTATCCAAAATAAACATAGTTGTTACATTACATGGCAAAATGTCTTCTTCTCAAACACACTTAAAGACATTCTAGAACTATTACAACTTAGGAAAATAAAACAATTACAAGCTTCTACAATAATGAGGAACCCAACTTCCTCTCATAAATTTCTAAGACCTTCTAGAAGTCAAATACTAAGCTGACTTTAGAATATACTCCTACATCGACGCATTCGTGTGTGAACGCATTTGTGATCACCTCATTGCCACTTTTTTGTCCATTAACTTCTTGCAAACACCCATATATGTGTGTGTGTGTGTGAATTTGATCCTTTGAAATTGATCAAGTATCATTTTAATTTAGAGAGTACTATCAAGGACACTTCAAAAGTTACATGAGGATTAGGGTGAAATGTAATAAAGTACCAATGTTCGATGATGAAGAAAGTGAATAGTAAGAACTTAATAGTATCCTTATAATATATAATAAATGCATTAAGTAATGACTAATCTCAATATAATATTTCAATGAAAGTCATACTCTATCTCTCTTTCTTTACAATATTAATAGTTTATTTCTCCAACTTTATATGTTCCTCATAATTCTATTTACATTTTATTGCATGATTTTGATTTTAATTCTTTGTATATATAAATGCACATATATATGTTAACATTCTATATATCTTAATATTATAATGGTTTTAATATGTAAATACTAATAGATGAATCACACCGAAGCAAACAAATATATAAGACTTCAACTTACTGAAAATCAACACTAGTTTATTTCTCCAACTTTATATGTTCCTCATAATTCTATTTACATTTTATTGCATACTTTTGATTTTAATTCTTTGTATATATAAATGCACATATATATGTTAACATTCTATATATCTTAATATTATAATGGCTTTAATATGCAAATATTAATAGATGAATCACACCGAAGCAAACAAATATATAAGACTTCAACTTACTGAAAATCAACACGTATTATCACTGGATTATCCTATATTGAAAATCCATATATAAATCAATAGGTAATATGTTCAAATAAGACAGCATTGGACCATTAAACATTGGACCTATTATCAATGGATCATCCTATATTGAAAATCCATATATAAATCAATAGGTAATATGTTCAAATAGGACTTTGATCATTGGACTAGCATCCACATTACTTTTGAAGTTATAAATCAACATTAGAATGTAGTGGCTCTATATGGCAAGGGTAGTGTGGGAGTTTGGTAGTCCTACTTAGGTATATCTGTGGTCATCCATATATGGGTTATTATGGAAGTGTTAATTATTGGCTAGTGATTTAGAATTAATCTATATAGCCTGCATTGAGTTTACCAAAGGGGTTTTGACTCACTGGTTCAATTGAGGTGCTCCTCTATAACCGATACTCATTCGCCACACGTTTAACTACATACACTCACAGGTGCTTGCCTTGGTTTCTTTCATTCACCATGCCCTGCCCTGCCCTGCCCTGCCTTCACTTCGATCTATGTTTAGTTGAAAGGGCACTTCGATCTATGTTTAGTTGAAAGTTATCGATTATTATTAAGAGGTCAAATATGAAAATGTTCTAAGAGGCCCTGATATAAACTCTATAAGGTCTTCGGCTACTTGGGCCCCGATATAAACTCTGTAAGGTCTTCGGCTACTTGGGTGTGAAGACCTTTGCCCAAGTCCTCAAGGAAACAAACTTGGGGTTGTTCTAACACCCAAGTTGGGCAAGTGGACGCCTTGAGCATGCAAGCGCGCCAAGGGGCTTTCCCAAGTGTGAAGCAACCAAGAAATTACATGGGGGGCGCACCAAGGTTGGGCACGTCAATCCCAAGGGACGTGACAGTTGACAAGCGCATGGGTTTGTTTGGGTGACTAAGTCCACGAAGGGGCGCGACAATTCGCTTGGGTTATCATCTCTGCAAAGGGGCGCCATAATTAGTTTGGACATAAGTTCGCAAAAGAGCGCGACACCCCCCAAAGGACGTGATGGTGACCTATAGAGAGCCCTATAAGAGAACAAGGGCATACAACCAAGGAGGGAGAGTTTTTGGCAAGACAAGGAGAGCAAGAGAACTCTACGGTTCTAAGGCGAAAAGAGGGGCGAGCTCCCTCAAGGAGCCAAGTCACTCCACTTAGGGTGTATCCATTGAACAGAGTTTCCTTGAGGTGGATTAATTAGACAAAGTTGGGCTAACTCCTCTTTGGCAGATTTTGGCTTAGTCTGGAATGCAAGTCTGTTGAAGGCATGTGTGAGGCAGAACCGAAATCTGTGAAGTCTGAAGAAACGAAGAGGCAAAGTCTGCGAAAACAAAACGACAAGAAGTCTACGGTTGGGGGTACATATGAGATGCACTGCAAGGGGCTGCGGAGACGGTTGCGACGGAGAGTTCTAGTGACAATATGTGTATGAGTGTCTTGGTGAGGTGGGGTGAGTCATTTGACTCGACCTTGTTGTACGTCGAGTCAATAATGTTCGTGTTGTAATTGTTTCACAATAACAAAGACTTAGACGAGTGTTAGGGACAGTTTGTGCCCCCTGCACTATATCTGTGTTTGTTTTCATTTGTTCCACAGTTCTCTTGGTTTCTCATGAATGTATTCTTATATATCACTAAGTGTTAAAGCAATTAATGAATGTCTAAGTATACAAGAGTTAAACTAGAGTAGGAGTGTGACTCGATGGTAGCCTAGAACGGAGTATGGGTACACTCTAGGTGAAGAGGCGTACTTCGGACAAAGTAACCTTGTCTTGCCAACCAGCCAAGCGAGAAACGTCGCGGTACTGCACGCCCTCAAGAGGTGCATGATCACAAGATTCATCTAGGCACATTGTGGGGATGTGATCAATGGTATCAAAGAAAACTTCCAAGGCAATTTTGTTGCGAAGGCAATTCAGTGGGAACGTTTGCAAACTTGGTGAATAGTTCGGTGCAGCGAACTTGTACATTGTAGATTTTGCATCAAACTTATGGCAAAGGTTTGGTTGATTATGCAATGGGAAGGTTGAGCTAGGCGCGCACCTTGTGTAAACCAAGAGCAGAGTTTGTGGTAAGACGAAGCACTTAGATAGGGTGGGCGATCACAGAGCTCGTCACAAAGCTCATCGCAGAGCTTGTCGCAAACTTGATCACAAAGGCAGACTTGGTTGGTTTGATCCATGATGAAAGTTAGTGCCACATCTATTGTGCACACCTTGGAGAGACCAAACGCAGAGTTCATTGGGTGAAACGAGCACTTGGGCAAGCAATTGAACGCATGATTTGTCGCACGACGTGACGCATATCTAACCACACAAGTGATCCCAAAAGCGAAACGTAGAGGGTCATCGCATAAGTGATTGTGAATAGGGAGCAGTTCTATGTTGCAACGAGGCGAAGCACTTGGGTGCGTTAGATGACCTGGGGCGACCTAGAGCAACTCCATAGTAAGCAGTTGGTTGGGCACGTTTCCATCATGATGTATATGTGTCGTGCATCGTCGAGAACAATGGTGTCGTGCATCGTCGAGAACAATGGTTGAGTTGGGTTGTTGGTGGGTAGACCGCAACCTTCGGACAAGGTGACTCTTCGCAGAGTTACAACAGTCAGTGAGCAGTGATGCATGGTGCCTTGAAGCAGAAGCAGTCAAGGTGCGGAGATGGCAAGACATTGGAGATGAGTTTGGTCAGTTGCGTGCAAATTTTGGGACTTAAATGGATTTTGAAACTGAAGGAATGGGCTCAGGGTTGTATCGCAACGAAGGTCTTGCAGGTTTGTGAAGCTACGAACTGTGGTAGAGGTGAGTTCATGTGGAGAGTCAGTGGTTTGGCAAGCTTATAACATGGTTGCAACGAATGATGTCCTTGGAAAGGTATGGTTAGCTTGAGTTCTTGCATTTTCCAAGTGTTGCAACGAGTTCTTTGAAGAGAAGTCGAATAACTTGGTGGTTCAAGTGCATTATGTTTCTGTGGTGAAAACCGGCAAACTTGAAGGTTACTCAAGTGGTGCAAATTCGAAGAAGTCTTACAGCAGTTTGAGACACCTTGGTTGGGCAAATGTGTGGAGAACTTGGGCGACCTGCCTGAATGAGTCATGTGATGAACATAGGCAGATTTGGATGCAGTTGTGGAGGTGGCTTGAGGAAGCTTCCTAACTCTTTGATAAGGTGCGTTGGACAGGTCGTTATGGTGAAGTGGGCAAGGAAGTATGAGCGTGTCGCATTCGAGAGGATGGGTGAGGTGCCCTGGTGTTTGGTGCCTTATCCAGGTTCGTTGGGTCATGCGATGACTTGACAGTGCGATGACAATGCCAAAGTTTGGATGCTTGCAAGAGGAGCAAGGAAGTTTCGTTCTAGGAGACAAATGGAGTCAACAAGTAAGTCGACCAAGAATTGTAGGCAATCAACCTGAATGGGTAGAGCGCACACCAAGTGACTTGAGTGGTGTTCACTCGCCTTTGGTATGGGACACTGGATGAGGCAGAGCGCACCTTGGTGACTTGTGAACAATTGTGCGAGAAATGAAAGATCCAGCGGGGGTCGTTGGTTGAGGTTGGCAAAGTATTGATTCGAACGTGTCTAAGGCAGGGAAATTCTTTGAGGTGACCCATTCTACTTATAGCACTTTGAATAGTTCGTTGGGACATTTCAGGAGTGTAGGCATGTGGGCCACACCCATTGCAAATGTTAAGTTGCATTGAGGTGGCTCATTCTACTTAGAGCACTTTGGATAGTTAGTTGGTACATTTGAGGAGTGTAGGCACATGGGCCACACTCATCGCAAATGTTAACTTGCATTGAGGTGACTTCATAGAAGGAGGCAAGTTGAGGACTTGCCTTCATTTGGAGGATCGTGCGAACAAGCAGATAGCACCATGAAGAAATTACTTGGACAAGTATGTTTCTCTTGCTTTGGGGTAGCATGGTTGAGGGTGAAGCCTAACCATTCCAACGCATAGAAAGGTAGACACGACAGCATGGTCGAGTGATGAAGTAGTGAGGCAAAGGCAGTATGGACGTGCAGTTATTGGGGCAGATTGGCTAACTATGCCATGAGGTGGACAGTGGAGTCAAGTTGGGAGAACTTCTCTTGGGCAAATTTTGGCTAAGTCTGGAAACGCAACTCTGTTGGAGGCATGTGTGAGGTAGAACCGAAATCTATGAAGTCCAAGGAAACGAAGAAATAGAGTCTGTGGAAACGAAAAGACAACAAGTCTACGGTTAGGGGCACGTATGAGGTGCACCACAGGGGGCTGCAAAGACGGTTGCGACGAAGAGTCTTGGTGACGATCTGTGTATGAATGTCTTGGTGAGGTGAGATGAGGTGAGTCGTTTGACTCTACCTTGTTGTAAACTACGTCAATAGTGCTCATGTTGTACATGTTTCACAATAACAAAGACTTAGATGGGTGTTAGGCATGACTTGTGTCGCCCACACTATATCTGTGTTTGTCTTTCGTTTGTTCCACAATTATCTTGGTTTCTCGTGAATGCATGCTTATATATGACTAAGTGTTAAAGCAATTAACGAATGTCTAAGTATACAAGAGTTGCACTAAAGTAGGAGTGTGACTCGTCGGTAGCTTAGAACGGAATATAGGTATGCTCTAGATGAAGAGGCATAAGTCTAGACAAAGTAACCTTGGTGTTGTCGAGCAGCCAAGCGAGAAACGTCGCGGTATCGCACACCCTCAAGAGGTGCACAATTGCAAGATTCGGCTAGGCACATTGTGGGGACATGACACAAACCTACTTGTCAGCACACATTGACCCATTTCTATCATCTAAGCACATAGCAATTTTCTTTTGTACAACTTAATTCTCTCTTGCAAAGAACCCATTTCCATGGCAAGAGTTGGGTTGATAAGCCACAGTGGAAGGCATTCTACCTAATAGGACAGATACCTCTGATCCCACTTGGACAAAGCGAAAGATGTTATCAATAAATGATAGTATGTCTTGCTCATTGAAACTGTTAAGAACTAAATATCCAAAATAGCATAAAAACCTCAGAATAAGTACTCCACGCCTCGACAAAGAGAGAAATTCAGATATTAAGCCTCTTCGAGGGGGCAATCTCCTTATACATCACATGAATTCACAAATACAAGATGATTCCAAATGAAAAGGTCTCCTTGATATATATAGGAGACTAGGGGGTACAATTACAACTAATGGACCCAAGCCGACATAAATAAAATAACAATATTTATGTAATATGCCAGAATGAAGGGGTAATGTGCCATGATTTAGGGCTTAACAGACACCTGACCACACTCGTGGATCTAGATCAACCAACCTCACTGTGCATATAAACACAGTTGAGCCTTGTAATCAAGTGGATTGGGAGTGATTACAAAGGATGAATAAAGAAGTTTTTGACATTTATGTTCATTTATCTTCTCCTCTTTCCAGAGTATGATTATCATGTCTCTGTATTCGAAAATTCCAGAAATCTGAGTTTGTAGTTGTTGAACCCGATCATTAATTTACTGTGCAGCAATAAACCTTTGTAGTTGTTAAACCCGATCATTAATTTACTGTGCAGCAATAAACCTTTGAATGCAACACTTAATTTCTTGATTAAGTCGAGATCTCCCAACTGGCTATGTGGAATTGAAAAGTAATTGTATTGTTGAAGTGGATCGAAGTTTTGGATAGTAAAAGTAGACTCAAAATCGTGTTTGCAGAGCAATATACCTATAAGTATTGATTCCTCTTCAAAGGAATCGAACTCAGATCGCATGGATGCAAGGTTTTTATGCCTTGATTGTTGGACGATTTACACGTTATTCAAGCCTGACTCCAAATCGAACTTCAGATCTTGTGGATGTATTGATTCAATGGAGCCAAATCCGACCCAGCTTTGATGGATAGCCTCTCTTTGGCGGGAAGTAGCATTTATGGAAACAAGAATCGCTCATTACACCTGTAAAAGGGTGATAGAAAAGGGAAGTGTATGAAAACGCAGTTGTTTTCGTAAATGGACAAGGTTGAGATCAAGAAGAGATTCTAAAGAAGACAAAGCGCAGTCACTACAGTGAGAATTTGAATCAGGAAGCAGAAGAGTTTTTTTATCGAGGACAGAGTGTATGAAAGGAAAATTGTTCTTCTCACCTGCACCATTGCTGAGAGAAGTGTAACACCTACATGAGAGTTCATGGTTGTTTCTTACCAATTTTGCTATACATCATCCAAGTCTGTCTGAAAGGATCAGATACTACACCAGCTAATAGCTCCATCTGAGGGTCAACATATTCATCTCTCATATAGGCAGTCAGGTTGAAGATGTGGTCAACCATGTTCTCCCTCATGTTGTCATCGTGTGGGGTCAGTGTAGAGATACAGAGAAGCTTGTTAAGTCCTAGAACAGTAGTTTGATCATATTCCACTATTAGCAAATTCCACCAATTCTTCGTTCCATTAACCACTTCCAAGTCCATTCCCCTATGGTTGCACTGGTGGGTTGTCTTGTTTAGGAATGCTAATAGAGTGAGAAATCAAGAGAGAATAGAAATGATAGCTATAAATCCGTGGAATTCATCGATCAAAATAAATGAGCTTTGATCCTATCCATCTTACATTTCTGATCAAGTGTAACGCTTACATGAGAGTTCATGGTTGTGTTCTTACCAATTTTGCTATACGTCATCTAAGTCTGTGTCAAAGGATCTGATACTACGCCAGCTAATAGCTCCATCTGAGAGTTAACATATTCATCCCTCATATGTAGATGTGGTCAACCATGTTCTCCTCCATGTTGTCATCTGTGGGGTCAGAGTAGAGAGGTCCCTAATACGAATCAATTGGTTACGTGACTCAGGTTCTCTTAACTTAATAATACATCTTTCTTCACCTTCCCTTGCAGGTGAGCTATCTTTCCTCATCTCTGAATGAAGTTTTCTCAAACCTCTCTACCATAGCCTCTAAGGCCGTACAATTCTTTGTGTTATGTGTTTTTTCCCAATACAAATCACCAACCAGGGTCACTGGCTGGTGAATACTTCTACAGGATTGGGCACAATTGTGGGGAATGAACACAAGTCCTACAGATTTCACAATATTCATTGTGATGAACTTCCTCCCCTCTCAGTGCAGGGCACTCATTCGCTAGGTGTCCTTCAGTTTTGAATACAGTACAGGACACTTGCTCGTGGCTTAATTTAGCCCTAGTCGTTGAAGAAAGCCCTTAAAGTAAGGAATGCCTCTCACTAACATTGATCAGGATCGATGCACCAGACTCGGAACAATGTATAATGCTATGAGAAGCAACTAGAGCCAGCAAAGAAGCCCAGCTAACAAGAAAACAAGCCACTAACGAGGATTTCACCCTATCTTAGGGCCAACCTCATATGATTGATTGACCATATTTGACCGACTGTGAGGAGAAGCCAGCAAATAAGTCCAACTAAGAAGGACAGATG
>SNQJ01S0168551.1:2287-20776 GCA_010110895.2 Picea sitchensis | reverse complement strand
GGGGGGGGGGGGATTTTGCTGATACACACTTCTAGTAGGAAGGATCATCCTACAATCCTTCCCATATTTCTTAAATATTGAGGATTTAAACCCATTCTTCTTGAATCCCAAACTACTCTTCTTCTTCCAGTCCTCGCGAGGTTCTGTTTGTCTCCCGAACTGTTCATAACAATACCTTTCCTTCCGGATAGTGTCTTCTAAGGCCTTTGGCTCGTCAAACTCAATCCTGTCCCAGTAGGTCTGAGGTAACCCACTAATAAATCACTGCACTTTTACCTTTTCATCCTTTATGTAAGGTACATACCTTAGCAACTCAAGAAATTTATTGACATATCCCTCTATGGTGAGCTGTCCCAACCTGAGTTCATATACTTCTCTGACATATACTTCTTCTTGAAGTGTTTCTCAAACTGTTTCCATGACAAGTCATTATCATGGATTCCTTTCACATTCCCATCAAAGTATTTCTCTGACATATACTTCTTCTTGAAGTGTTTCTCAAACTGTTTCCATGACAAGTCATTATCATGGATTCCTTTCACATTCCTAAGGTCTTCCCACCAAATGGAAGCCTTTCCATTCAGGTTGAAGATGGCTATTTGAGCCTTCAAGTTTTCAGAGTAGTCACAGACTCTAAAGTACTTCTTTAAACCAAGAAGCCAAGCTTCTGCCTCTTCCCCTTTCTCAATCTCTCCATTGAAAGAGGGTGGTTTGGCTTTCTTGAACTCTTCAGGATCATGACTTTTGGAATGCTTTCACTTCTTTCCTTTCCTTTGATAATGTGAAATAACTTTGCCACTAGAAGATCCCTTGGAGTTTCTAGTTTCCTCTCCAGAGTACTCTCTCGATGAGTGTCTCCTGCCTCCAGGTTGGACCTTCCTCGAGGTACTCCTCTTAGTGTGACCACTTATGGGACCACATTTTCATATCTTAGGTGGGATTTGACTTCTCTTTGTATGTCGTCGGTCCACCTGACTGGTTGTGGGTCCATGTTGCAACTGCCTTTGTATATCAGATAAGATCTGCAACAAGACTGCATTAATTTTCATTTGTTTTTCTTTCTCCTTTATCAACCTTTTGTTGTCAGCCTTGCAACTCTGTAATTTGGCCATGAGGCTCCTTACAGTTTCAACCAGACCCGAAGGGGTTTCCACCGCCCTCCTTTAGTCAAATTCTTCATCTCCATTGTGGGAGCCATCCCCCACTTCATGGCACATCACCATCCTTTATACTTGTAGTTTTCTCGCGATTTACTGACTGCTTGAGTGCTGACAAAACACTTACTATTAGCCAACAATCTATTAGTTTATGAGCCACACAGAGTTCATATTTCTTAAATACACAGACATAGTAGAAAGTTTCATTCTTTTCTTCAGTAAAAGTTTAACTAGACTCTTTAGGAAAGAGTTAAGATAGGGTTTCACCCTTAAAATTACTTTAAATATGGTTTTTATGCAACTCGTCCATGATCCCAAGTAGGCCAAGTGTTGTAATCATGCTCTGATACCAATTTGTAACACACCCGACCCCTAAGTATCTTTCCTAGGGATGGGGCATAAATTTTTTTCTCTCCTTAACATCTCAAATCCTCTGTCCGAGGTCTTTATCCTCTTCTACTTACCCATAGCATTCTAATGACTGTTACCAGGCTCAAATCCAAGTTTTGGGTTGCAAGTTATGGCTTCCCAAAGTTATTCGGGTGTTCATTGGTTGAGGGCCACGTGGCGTCCACGTGAATCCACCTCATACATATGGTCTCCAAGTTCCTTCACCCACAGTAGAAGTTCATCCACTGTTCGCTCCCACAACTGGACTCAATATTCGTCTAACACGCAGGCGTCTAACACGCAGACCAGCAGGAAATTCGACACTTTGGTGCTTCGACGCTGAACACCTCCTTACTGTCTACGCACGAGACCTTCTGGAGTCCCAAACNTTTCCACGTGGTTCTGACCTTCGGGCCTTTTGGGTCTCTCTATAACGCTACACCCCAAATCCTCCGGAGTCTTGAAGTCCCGGACTCCCGGAGTTCCAGTCAATTCACCAATCACTTTGTCTAGGTGAGCACGTACCAGGGGCTGACACATAGAAGGGCCAGTGGTGACACGTGTCATGTTCCAATATGCATATAGGGTCTACGAAAATCACAAATAGAGCTTACACGTGGCACATCGATCATGAGTCCACGTCACCCTGGTGACGTCGAATTGCCATGTCACACCAGACTGACAACCTTCTAACACCTCTCAGATATGATGGTCGATATCCGACCATGTAGATCCGTAGATCTACGCTTCTTGTTACTTCAGGGATTCGGTGTTCGGGAGTTTTGCGATGCAAACTCCTATTTTCTCCTGGAGTGCCCAGTATCTGGACTAAAGGATCTAGCACCACGTGTCCCCTGTATATCGACGACTGAGAGGGATCCTGAAGGATCCTTAGATCCACGATTCACATTACTCCGGGACTCCGACCTTTGAGGGATTTGACGTTACAACACCCCGTCCTCTTGAAGCGGTCAACGCTGGGCTGACTACATCATAAATTCGATGGCTAGGAAAGAACTTGGAGGATCCCTAGATCTATGGTCCTGGTCACTTCACGGATCCAACCTTCAGGGTTTTTGGTTTTACTTCCACTCCATTCTCCCGAAGAAAGACTTCTCTGAAGTACCGTGTGTGGGTCCCTCCTCTTGAATGATCGGACGGTAGGCGGGGCTCCTGACAATCTCTCCCAAATATACAACTCTCCTTTACTTCGTAACTTCGACGTTCAGGGAGTTTGATGCTATGTCATCTCCATTCTCCCAAAGTGGTACTCCGTCGAAGTCACCTTGAGTTAGATCCAACGACTGAGGGAGCCCCCGAACATTCTCGATCAGTGGATCGCGCTACTTCGCGATGGGGAGTTGGATCCCGGTTTAGTTGGTAAGATATGTTCATCTAACCACTAGGGAAACTGCCCAACGCCGGTCAACCTTACATGTAACCATAACTGTTGGTCACCTTCGACCGGTTTGTGACTATTAGGGTTGACAATACTCCGAAGTCCCGGACTTCCAGAGCTCCGAAGCCAGAAGGACTTGGCTCCCTTATGCTTAGCATATGGTTCCTAGATATTGGTCACATGGGTCCTTCTAACTCTCGCGAGTTAAGAACAACTTTCCTCATCGTGAAATTGCTAAGGACTTGGTCATGATATCCTGGTCGCACAATAAGGAGTCTGAAGAAGATATCCTCTTCAGACGGATAGGGCCAGATGGACGCAATAATTTCTATCTCAGTCGTCCTACATGTTTACGTCCCACGACACCTCGAAGGATAAATTGGGGCATATAGACAATCAATCAGAAGCATAAGTTCACAGGAAGATAAAATCATACACATAACTTGATCGTTCAATAGAGAAACCATTCTTAGATGTATAAATACATGCATTCATCCATTATTCCAATTCAGTGCATAAAGTATGAAAACACTTATTAGAGCTAGATAACGTGATGCCACTGCTGAAAGAGATGCATGTTTCCACCCAACCATAGGCTTAGTCACTCCTAACAGATTTACCACTGGCCACCCCCGAGCTAGACCACAATGCTCTGAGAGAGAATTCTTTCTTACGACTCAGCAACATTCCAGGAGAGAGGTTACTCTCCTCCTCCCACAAGATATTGGCAATGGGTTCTCTCTATACCAAGCAAGGAGGCCTACCTGAGTACTTCCTCAGTCACTCAACACCCTCTTTTATCAGCTTGTATCATAACCCTGCTAGCCACATCCTGCGACCAAAACACGTTCATTTCTCAGTTCTTCCTCGAACTTGAGAGATTAGTCTCTCTTCTCTGCTTCTCTTCACATCTCTTCCTCTGCCCATGATGCCTTCCTTTCTTTCCTTCCTCATCAAGATTGCATGTGGCCTGAATTCCCAATCCTTGGTCAGGTGTGAAAGCCTTACATATGGGCGCTCTGCCCCATCTCCTTATTAACTCTTGAGGAGATATTCCCACCTACCAGCCTGACTGTAATTCATTCCTGGGTCAGAGGACTATTCTGGTCCCGAGAAATTAAATCAAGCAAGGTACTGGTTTGGTGGGGGTTATCGCAACCATTCCCGGTTCCCCTCACCATCTCTTTCATAGCATCCACGGTCTATCTTGGCAAACCCCCCTTTCAACAGTTATGCAAAACTTATCCATTTTCTATTAATAACAAAAATTACATTCATTGACCTTTGACACAAATGTTCATCAAATCAAACATTCACACATATCGAGTTTTCCATAGTCTCTTGGCCAATATAGTTATATTTACAAACCGGGGGAAACAGGGGTGTTACAAGATGCCTTCGGTCAATGTGTATATACGAAAAGTGCGCATAAGGATGTCATCATGACATATTCTTCAAGGATTTCTTCCTAAAGTCCCTCCTTCCTCTCATCACCAAGAATATCTTCAGTATATGCACACTTTCTATATATGCACATTTGTTGAAGGTGTCTTTTGTATATGCACATTTATGGAAGGCGACTTCCGTATATGCACATATATAAAAGTGGTCGGCTTCCATAAATGTGCATATACAAAAGTGCACATATACAAAAGACAATTTCCTTAAATGCACATATATAAAAGCGTACATATATGGAAGCAAACTTTTGTATATGCACATTTATAGAAGCGTGTATATACGGAAGGGAGATTCTGTATATGTGCATATACAAAAGCGCACATATACGAAAGACGAATTCCATAAATGCACATATATGGAAAGTGCGCATATATGGAAGTCGACTTCCATATATGCACATTTATAGATGTTGGCTTCTATATATGCGTGTATATGGAAGCACTTCCATATATGGGCATTTACGAAAGTAATCTTTCATATATGCGTGCTTCTGTAAATGTACGTATATAGAATCTCCCTTCCATATATGCACACTTTTGTAAATGCACATGTCCATATACGCACATTTATAAAAGCATGCATATACGGAAGGGATATTCTGTATATGAGCATATATGGAAGGGATATTCCATATATGCGCATATGCAGAAGATGGCTTCCATAAATGCGCATATATGGAAGTACTTCCATATACACACATATACGGAAGCCAACTTCTATAAATGTGCATATACTTGAGCCTAATGGTGTTGTCGGTATGATGCAAAACATCGAAAATATGCTTCCAAACATTTGTTAACATATTTAGTTTGATCATCATTCTAGGGATGATAGGTTGTGATGATATGCAATTGGGTTCCCTTGAGCTTGAAATATTCTTGCCAAAAATTGTTGGTGAAAGTTGGATCTCGATCAAAGACAAAAGAATGAGGCATGCCATTAAGTTTGAAAATATTATCCTTGAAAATTTGAGCCACTGTGGATGCAGTGAACGGGTGTTGTAGAGAACAAAAATGAGTGTATTTGGAAAGACAATCAACTACCACCATGACGAATGACTTAATTCCTGATTTAGGTAAGCCCACAATGAAATCCATAGGAATATCTCTTCAAATAGAAAGGGGAATCATAAGTGGTTGGAGTGTGCCTGGAGCTTTGACTGTTTCTACCTTGTTGCATGGAAAGACATCACATTCAACCAAAAAGGTGTGTACATCTTGTTTCGTACCGTCCCAGTAAAAAGAATGCTTGACGCGTTCATAGGTTTTGGTAAATTCTAAATGCTCAGTTGTGGGTGAAACATGAAGCTCAAAAAGCACTGTTGATTTAAGTTGCGACTTTTTTCTTAAATACAAACGACCTTTGTAGCGAAGCTCTTCATTGTGACAAGAGTACCTTGGAGAAGCTGGATAATGGTGTTGCAATTGTTGGATCATGCAAGAAAGTTTAGGGTCTTGCAACCATTCCTGACGAATAACTTGGAGCCAGTCTGGTACAATGAAGGAGAGGGAAAACAGGGACACTTCTTCTTCATACTTTCTGGAAAGAGCATCAACAACTACATTTTCATTTCACTTCTTGTAAATTATCTCATAATCATATACAAATAGCTTGGTCACCCATTTTTGTTGCTCCAGGGATGAAATTCGTCGTTCCAGAAAATACTTGATGTTTTGATGATCAATTTTAATTTGGAAGCGCTGCCCCAATAGACGAGGACACTAGAGATCCACAACATGCAGAATAGCTAAAATTTCCTTTTAATAAATGGATTGGACCAAATTTCCCTCTGAAATTTGTTTTCTAGTGAAGGCCAAAGGCCTTCCATCTTGCATGAGGATGGCCCCAATTCCTTTCCCAGAAGAATCACATTTCAGTAAAAAAATCCTTGTGAAGTCGGGTAGTGCCAGGACAAGGGTCATACACATAGATTCTTTCAAGGAATGTAAGGAGTGATCAACAATTGGAGTCCAAGTGAAATCATTCTTTTTAAGGAGAGCAGTGAGAGGGGCTGCAATTTTTCCATAATTCCGAGCAAACTTCCAATAATATCCCGTTAAACCTGGAAAACCACGCAATCTCTTAAGAGTTTTAGGGTGAGGCCAATCCTGCATAGATTCAATTTTCTTAGGATCCACCCTTACACCATCCTTACCGACAGTATGACCCAGGTACTCCACTTCCAAGGCTCCAAAGGAACACTTAGATTGTTTGAGGAAAAGTTGGTGCTGAGAGAGTAGACTGAGAACTTGATCCACATGGGTGAGATGGGATGTTCAAGTTTTACTATAGATGAGAATATCATAAAAAAAAACTAAGAAGAAACGATGGAGAAAAGGACATAATACATGATTCATGAGACTTTGGAAAGTGGAGGGAGCATTACACAAGCCAAAGGGCATTACTAAGAGCTCATAGTGAACCTCATGAGTTATAAATACAGTCTTGGGAATGTCTTCTTCTTTCATACGGATCTGGTAATAGCCAGAACGAAGATCAAGTTTGGTGAAGTACTGAGCACCACTCAATTCATCCAATAGATCATCAATGATAGGAACGAGAAATTTAATTTTGATTGTGAGTTTGTTGAGGGCACCAAAATCATGACACATTCACCAAGTAACTTGTTTCTTGAGTACCATGACCACATGAGAAGAATAGGGGATGGTATTAGGAAAAATAACACCCGCTTCGAGCAATTATTGATCAATTTTCTCAATTTTATTCTTCTAGGAAAAAGGATGAAAATAAGGGTGAACATTGGGAGGAAGACTTCCCGATATGGGAGGAATGGAATGATCATGGACACCACGGGAAGGGGTAAGTTCCTCAGGAGTGGTAAAAACAACTTGGTGTCAGGAGAAGATAGATTGGATGTTTGGATGCATAGAGGGTGTCTCAACAACTTGAATGGAGTGGAGTTGTGCAATAATTCCAGAATGACAATTTTTTAGAAGCTTTTCCATTCGATGGAAACTAATGATCTCAGGGGATCCTGTTGTGATGCCTTGGAACTTATACTATTTTCCCTCCTATTGGAATTGCATGGTTAATTCCTTAAAATCCACGAGAATGGGTCCAAGAGTTTGTAACCATTCGACACTGAACACAATGTCACAATCGCCCATGTCTATAACAAACATATGATATTTCAGGTGATACTGACCAATTTGGAGCCACACATTTTCACAACGTCACCCACATTTCATGGAGCCTCCATTGTCAATCATGATTTGAAAATAATTGACAACACAGATATAACAATTGAATTCTTGGACAATGCAACGATGGATAAAATTATGGGTGATACTACTCTCAACGAGGATGATGAATTTCCGATGCTTAATGTAACCAATTAACTTGAAGGTCTAGGGAGCAGAGAAGCCAATGAGGGAATTAAGTGAAATCACTGCTTCAACTTCTGGTGGATCAGAGGGTGGATTCAGATCAGCTGGTGGTGGTAGCTCATCCACAGGAGAAACAACTGCCTCCTCTTCAGAAACATCCTCAATCATGGCCATAAAAAGATTCTGTTCCTTAGACTTGTGCCCTGGAAAATATTTGTGACCACAATTATAGAAAATACCTTTGAGTTGGCATTCATCCATTTATGCCCTTGTTAATTTATGGATCTTAAGGGGAGTTGTAGGAGGGTCTGGGTCGGTGGGTTAATGGCGAGGAAGAAAGGAGGGTTTTATGGTCTGGGATAAGACAATTTGTTGTGCTTCCTTGGCTCGTTGAGTAGCTTCCAACCATGTATGCAGGCGTGCCATGAGAATATGGGAACAAATTTCATATTTTAGGTCACTGATAAAGCATTCCCAGAAGAAGGCATCTGGCATGCCCTCCGTTATGAAATCCAAGTGCTCAAAGGGGGCGATAAAGTCTTCCACTATCCCAGACTGCTTCAAATTGGTCAAACGACATAAATGATGGGTGTCAGAGTCAAAGCGATCATAAGGCTCTGCAACAAACTGTATCCATGCAACATACCCTTGGCATGCCTTTCGATGCCATTTCGACCATTGCTAGCATTCCAAATCCAGATATAGGGTACCATAACAAAGCTTGGCTAAATCATTAGTAAATCCATGCAAAGAGAAACAATGTTCCAATTGAGTGACCCATCATGTGGGATTTGAGCCATCAAATTTTTTCACCTCAACTTTGGGAATGCGTAGCTCTCAAGGAAGGTGGGTGGAATGAGGACTTTGGTATTGGTAAGAGTCATTGTATTTCTGATAGGAAGGTTTTTCAGAAGAGGTAGGGTTAAGGGAGCGACAACTCAATTGGTTGAGTGCGTCCTTGATGTCTTTGATGTTGGCACATTGGTCCCGAAGGATCTGAACAGAGGAATTTATCTTGCTAATGTTGTTATTAAGAGTCTTGATGTCCTCCCTGTTCTTGAGGTTTCAACAATCAAGGTATTGAGTTCTAGGACATGGGTGGTGGCCATTAGGGTAGAGGTAAAAATGGACAGGAAGGTCTACACTGGAAAAATTTACAGGTGAGGGGTATCACTACATACGAGGAAAAAAAGGAAGCAAGGGTTAAGGGAGCGACAACTCAATTGGTTGAGTGCGTCCTTGATGTCTTTGATGTTGGCACATNGGGTGTTGGGAAGGGTGGGTGGGACCACAAAGGAAAATCATGACAAGTGATAGGTACCACGAAGATCAGGGTGAAAAGGGGAATCCAATGGGATAAGGCCCAAATAAGGGTGCCGAGAAGGGGGTTGGGTCCATTAAAAAAATGTATTAAAAATGATAGGTATCACGATAATCAGGATGAAGAGAGGAATCCAATGGGATAGGTCCCAAATAAGGGTGTCAACGAGACCACTATATTCTTTTTTTTTTTTTTATAACTCTTGTAGAGTTATACTCCTATCTGAATAATATGGGTATGTGTCGAAATGCCCAAATTCTTAATAGGAAAAATGTGTAGTAATTTCTCAACCAAAATGCAAGAGGAAAAGTTGCATGGCAATAGATCTTGTCTGTTCCCTTTTTGTTTTGTTTCCGTCCCAAGTTTTAGGTTTTTCAAGGTTCCTACAGACAAATGTTTTCCCTGTGCTATAGCTCTCTAATATACGTGTGGGTTCGAAAAATAGTACTCGGCCCAATATCTCATGGCACCAACTAAGGAGGATAGACCGTACCCTTAGCTATACTACCCGATTACCCATGTACTAGAGAGTATCTTCCTGAGTTTTTTTCTTGGTGGCACTATAGTAGTCAGGCAATCGATTGGTTGATCTATAGTGGGCTTTAGGATGCCTATGAAAGTTTGTATACAAGTGTTTTCTAATGGACTACCACTTGAAAGGGTACCAATAGGGGTTACAAGGGTGTCCAACAATGTGAGCTTAAAAACCTCTTGTATTTATTGTGTGTTTGCTTCCCCAACCATGGATTTATGCACTGAACGACAAATTATTGTAATTTAAAGGCACCGGGACACGTCTCTACCTTGAAAAAAAATTAACCCATAATTCTTGCCCAGGAAAGTGCTCTGATACCACTTGTAAGGTACCAGATGTAATATAATGCAGAAATGGGAATATTTAACAAATATCAATGGAACAACAAAATATTGAGAGAGCAATACCATAAATAATACGTTTATTCAAAGAAAACAACGTTCACTTGCCTCTTCGAGGTGGCAACCTACAACAGAGCAGAGCTCTATTACAATAATTCTCAAGACAAAGTTTCTCATGCCTCCTTCTCTTATTTATACTGATTCTATCTTCTAACGAACATTCTAAAGGAAGATCTTTTGAGAAGCGAAAGCTTCTATTAGATCTTCTTACATTGACTTGTTCACATTTATTAAATAGGCCTTATTAACTAATGTCGACCTTTATTACATGGGAAAAATATGCTCATAATCAATTGTTTGAGACCACTCCTCATCTTGGTATTCCAATGAGATGGATCCTGTAAGGGGTTTAAAGATGCTTAGATAGACATAAATTCTCTCATATGAGGTGTATCGTCGTCGTCTGGTGGCTTCAGAGGATTTTACATAAATGTCAAGGGTATTACTAATCCCTGGTAGGATTTCCTCCAGCCAAAAATCTTGAGGTAATGAGTATAACTGAATC
The DNA here is from genome assembly GCA_010110895.2 of Picea sitchensis. NCBI lineage: Eukaryota > Viridiplantae > Streptophyta > Pinopsida > Pinales > Pinaceae > Picea > Picea sitchensis. The sequence goes on along the minus strand of SNQJ01S0168551.1, from coordinate 10,260 downwards.
CAAACCGATGCATGCGAGAAATCTTCTGTTTTTGGGTTGAATCTCTCTGTCCAAAATTGTAGAGGAATTGAAGAAATAGGGTCCTCCATAAAAAAATGTGGTTCCTGTCTTCAAGGCTGCTAAAGATAATGGTGAAAAACCACTTCGATACCAGTTGCAGATCATAGTGCCCCTTGGGCTACCACCAATGATGAATCCATTTTACAAGATCTCTCTCCGAGGGCCATAGACCCAGAAAATTCCCGATCAATGCATGATCTTTCATGAACTGCTTCTGTTCTTCAATTCTAACCGAGATGACCATGTATTTTTGAGCCAAGTCACTTGAGGGAGAAACTTACCTGGATCCCATATGCGATCCAATTTTTCATGGGAGGGATCAGGATCGACCTCCATTGCTTTCCCCTTAGCCGTGCCATGAAAAGAGACAGAGCTGCGAAGATGCGGCGACAGTTCAAAAGGAGGTTGCACAATACCTCCGCTTCCAACTTCATTCATCACAATGTTGATGTAGGAGGGGGCTCGTGCCTCCCCATCGGAGGAAGTTGTGGTGAAAGTTAGGGCGATAGCTGCGATAAGAAGCGAGATAAAGTGCAAAAAACCCAGGTTACCAGGAAAAAAAGCCTAGTATGTAGGTCCCATTCTTTATCAAAGTAATATGAATTTTGGATGTGAAAGAAGATAAATACTATTTTTTAATTATTCATTTGAAAGGAATGTCGAGATTACAATCTCATAAAATTTGAATTCTATCTTTTCATTCCTCCACAAGAGTTTTTAAGGATTAAAATAAATATGTTTTCATCAACTCATGAATTTTGAATGTGAAAGAAGATAAATATGATTATTGAATTATTCATTTAAAATATATATTTTCAATTATAAATTGATATAAAATTTTAATAATTTATTGGAAAGACATTTTCAATTCAATGTGAAAAAAAAAGAAAATATGATTTTTTGATTATTTGAAATATATATTTTTAGTTATAAACCTTTATGAAATTTGAATTATTATTCCAAAGACTTTTTTGTAAAGGATGCAAAAGAAAATCAACATAAATTTGAATAGCGAATAAAGAGATATTTACATTGTATAAACAATAAACTTATGTTATATGAGGATGCATCTTCCCCTTAAAAACCTTTGTGTTTGATTTTTCGATGTTTTGTCCATATTACCCATACTCTATTGATTTTGACCATTTAGTGGGAATGTTTAGGTTATGGTCATAACATTCCTAAAAAACTTTGGAAACATCAACTACTCAATGAATTTGACATTTTTAAAAATTAAAAAACTTAAAAAAAACCTAAATCCATGCCCTTCGTGATAAAACCATAAACCTCTGGATGACTTATACTTTCACATCCTCTCCTACACACTCACAAACTTATACTTTCACACCCTCTCCTACACACTCACACTCCCTTTACTTGGACTCATCTTTGCTTAGACACCATGAGATCACCTTACACTCTCACAACATCCTTCCCTCTCACACCATTAGCCATGAAGATGCTCACAACTTGAACAATAAGTGTCATTCAACAATCTTCAATTAACCCATCACTCTAAAATCTTTAATCAACCCATCAATTATACTTGTTTTTAGTAAATTATTATATATATATATAACCACCCTCTCTTAAAATTTTGGAAATGAGTTTTAATTGTTTTAAATATTTGTTTTATATTCCCACTTCTATTTCTAAAATTAATACAATATTTCATTCATAGCTATTTTCACATCTACTACACATACGTTTTGATAATCTTTATGTTTAGTTAATAATAAGTTTTATGTTTCGTTAATAACTATTTTTACTTTTACTAGAGATGAAGTGATGAGTGGAGTATTCGTTTAAACGAGTGGTGACTATAAATATTAGGAAATGTATACTGACACTCGAAATATTAGGAAATATAATATAAATATTGATACAATAATATAGACAAACATAATATCAACATTAACACATTAATATAGACAAACAATCCAAATATCACGAAATATAATTGTTAAGCAAGATATAGAGAAATACTTTATATTTTATATGACGATTTTGAAAAAGTGTACATGATAATACATGTATAGAATTTTATAGTTAAATAGCTAGGTTAAATGGGTTTTTGGTTCTACAAATAAGGAGATTTCATATATCAATTTGATGTTTGGTTTGGTCTTGACTTTAAAATTAGATTATTTTGTGGACCTAATGATTAAAAATATGTGTTTCCTCCTAAGAAGTAGTAGGTTCAAATCTAGAGGGGTAGGGTGTGTACACCTCAATAGACTTTCAAATTCCTTGTCTCACAAACAAAAGGGTCTCATACACGAATTTGATGTCTTGGTTGACTATGACCTTAAAATTAAATTATATTATTTTGTGGGCTTAATAGTTAAAAATATGTGTTTACTCTAAAGAAGTCATAGGTTCAAATCTAGTAAACTTTAGCAAATTCCTTGTCTCACAAATAAAAAAGTCTCATACACCAATTTGATGTTTGGATTGACTATAACTTTAAAATTAAATTATTATTATTACTAAATTATATATATATATATATATTACTAAAACTTATTTCAGTTGGAAATTAATTTTTAAAAAATTACTAAAACTTATTTTATTAATTTTTTTTTCATTGGATTCAAATGATAAAATCTATATTTAATTTACTCTTTTCAATTATTATTAAAACTTATTTTAGTTGGAAATTACTTTATTAATTTTTTTTTTCATTACATTCAAATGATAAAATCCATATTTAACTTAATGTCTTTTGAATTATTATTAGATCCTAAAGATCCATATTTAACTTAATATCTTTTGAATTATTATTAGATCCTATTTTCAATGAAATTTAATTTCAATGAAATTTAAGCCAGACCTATTTTCAATGAGATTCAAGTCATTAGATCCACATTTCATTTAATATTTTTTGAAGTAGATGGGTCACTCGAGCAAAATCAGCTGGAATCATGGCACATTCAAGAACTCAAAGAAGAACTCTCTCTAGAACATTTCGCTCCAAATTTGTTCTAAACTTTTTTACTTTCTAGATGACTGTGAGAATTCCATTAGGGGCATTTGGGGTCGCCTCGCTTTGTCTTAGACTTGCTTGTTTTCGTAATAACGAGGGGGAACGCACATGCATTTCTTGCAACACATCTGCAGTAGAACATATAGAAAGTACAAACTGGCACACTAGCAACAATCAAGCAAGAAAATGACTAATAAAAGAAAATTATTTATAAAAAAAATAAAATAAAAAATAGAACAATTAATTTGATATTGAAAAAAATGTTAACATTTTATTTTTTATTTTTTATTTTAATGACTAAGATATAAGGAAAATGATTAATAAAATAATTTTTTTTATAAAAACAATAAAAAAAAAAAAAGTAGAACATATTAAGAAAAATTTTCAACCCACAAAAACAATGAAAAGTATAAGAAATTTTTCCTTACCCTTCAATTGAAATAATTTTAATTTGACAAGTGATTTTTAATTTTAATTTTTATTTACATAGGAAATAAATTTAAGCCAAGGTTCTTGAAGGGCAATGCAAACCTCAATTTTGATCCTGCTAACATTACATTCCAAAAAATAAATTAATGTGTTTTTTTAATGAATTTTATTTTACCAAAAAGTTAAGAGAAGAAAATAGATTTTATTTTCGCTAATGAATATTTTGAAACGAAAAGAATAAATTTAATTATTTATTATTTGCAGAGGCCAATAGCGATGGATATGACGACCACTAGCTCATACCCATAGGGTCTAATCATATGCATACCCATCGGGTCTAATCATGTGTACCGATAGCTTTTCCTTCGAGGTGCATATGATCATAATCCATTCCCAACCAGCAAAAATAATCTTATGCAACAAAAATAATTTGATGCAATACCTTAGTATGGCCTTTAAAATATAACAAACTTCAATCTTAACATGAATACAAATGCCACGAGAAGCGAACCACCAACAACACCTAAAACTAAGGGTATTTTGTTTGAAGACTTGTTGTTCCGCGTACCATTACTCGATTTTGTAATAGCCACATGCACAATAACTGGCGCTGACGCTCCAACAAGGGCTAGAGCCTTAGTCAAATTAAAGAAAGGAGATATTTCATAATGAACTATGCAACTTCCCATCAAACCCTGAACTCCTTTCCTTCCACCATAAATTGTGAAAATATAATTAATTGTATTTGAAATACATGTTGTGCAATCATCACTAGATATATCTCTCCAACACTGGACCCGAGCGTAAATATGTCGAGACAAGGAGTCTGTAGTTGTTCCAGAAGCATATAATTTAGTGTTGGAATATTGAGAGGGAGGTGAATCAGTATGAGCACAATCAATACTTTTAATCACAATATAAAACCTCCAATAAATAATATAAGCATTCGAAACACCATAATTCAATGCACATACATCACATAAACACAATACACCATAATTTTACATGGAAATCCAATGTGGGAGAAAACCACATAATGATTTTCTTATTTATCAAAGAGTACATTCATTGGAAGCACCAACTTCCTATTTCTCTAGCTACAACTGGAAATAGGCTCCAACCCCATATTTACAGGCTGCAACATGAAGGCAGCTCCAACTCCCTAATTTAACCTGATCCAACCGGAAGGAGGCTAAAACCCCCTTTCCTTGCCCCGTCCAACCACCCTGAAATATAAATGTAGACCGATCTGTCACTACCTCTGTCGCTGATAACTTGTTGTTGCTGCTATTTATGATACTCCTGTTGCTACTACTTCTTTCGATATCTCATCAAAATTGCAACCACATATACCTCATATCAATATCCACAAGACAATTTTCCAAATCAAATGCTTATGAATCACCAAGACATATCTGTTCCCAATTTCTTCAAAATACACGCCCTAACATACATAGGAAGACATACCTTCAACCTGTAGATGACCTGAGTTTTTAGATCCTGGATCTTCAACAATTTTTTCTCACAGGTCCGTGACTCGATACACTGTATTCCCACGGGCGTCCTTGCTTTTCCTCACTGTAGCCCACATATGTCCACACTTTGCCTCTTGAAACCAACAGTTTTACTCAAAGAACCTCTGTATGTAACTTCTTCTCCATACGCTCGGCTCCTGTAAAATTCTTCCTTCACTGGACTTCGCTGAATTCCTCTCACTTCCTCAGATCTCCAACGTGTATTCTCAGAAGTGATTTTCCAATTGACTCTTCTCTATGTTTTAATGAAGATCTCTTGATGACATGCAATTGACATGCAACTGACATGCAACTTGTTAACTTCCGTTTACAGTTACTTTGACATGCAACTGACATGCATCTTTTTAACTTCCTGTTCAAGGGTTGCCATCAATGACAACCGATCTTTCAACAATTCAATGACAATTAATCTTTCAATAATTAATCTTTCAACAATATCCCCCCTTGGCATTGATGCCAACATTTAGACACAACACATAGACATGGTTAACACTCATGCTCATGCTAGCTCCCCCTGTTTTCATTCCTCTTCTCTTCGTTTCTATGCCTTTATTTTTCTCTCCCCCTTTGACATCAATCGAAAAGGGTGACTTCTCCTTGGGGATGCTCCCCCTGTCTGGAAGCCTATGATCTCTATTGATGTTTCTCTTCATGGTGCTTCCTCTTGTAAATATCTAATAAAAAACATTCAAAATTCATNCTGTCTTACTGTGACAACTTTCATGTAGATCACTGTGGGGCTGAAACTACTCCAAGTTTCTTTCGAACATATTCAAAAGTCTCCCTCGGAAGAGGTTTGGTGAAGATATCTACAATCTTCTCTTTTGTACCAACATACTCTACCTTGATGTTCATCTCTGTAACTTGTTCCCATAGAAAGTGAAACTTGATCGGAATGTTTTTCATCTTGGAATGAATCACTGGATTCTTAGAGATACTTATAACATTGATATTATCACAAAATATTAGAATAGGCTCATCATATTCCACCTGTATGTCCTGCAAAGTTTGCTTCATCTAGAGAACCTGTGTACAACATGCTAATGCTACAATATACTCTGCTTTTGCTGTGGACAACGATAGTGAACACTGGTTCTTGCTCAATCAGGATACTAGACAATCACCCAAGTAGAAGGTTGTTCCACTTGTACTTCTTCTATCATCAACACTTCCTGCCCAATCCGCATCTATGTATGCAACTAGAGACAGATCATTCCCTTTTAGATACCATAATCCATAGTCTTCTGTTCCTTTGAGATATCTAAATATTCTTTTTACTACCATAACATGCGTTTTCTTCGATGTTGTTTGAAATATTTCCACCTGTCCAACTGCTTGCATCACATTTGGTCTCAATGTTGTCACATAGAGTAAACAACCAATCATCTATCTGTAGAGTCTCTAATCTGCATCCTTGGATATATCATCTTTGTTCAATTTGCAATTGGTCTGCATGGGAGTACTTATGAGCTTGCAATCTACCATTCCATTCTTTAACATTTCTTTGATATACTCGGTCTGGGAGATGAAAATACCTGTATCTTGCTGACATATGCAGAGTCCCAAAAAGAAAGACAACTCACCAAGTAATGACATTTCGAATTCATTTTGTATGTCTTTAGCAAATTTTTGACTAATCATGTCATCATCACGTCCAAAAATAATGTCATCAACATAAACTTCAATTATCAATATACTATCTTGATTTACTTTTATGTAGAGATTGTTGTCTGCATTCCCTTTCCTGAACCCTTGTTGTTGTAGATACATGTCCAATATTGAATGTTATACTCTGGGAGCTTGTTTGAGTCCATACAATGCCTTTTTCAATCTACAAACATAATCTTCCTTTTCTGACAGTAGAAATCCTTCTGGATGTTCGATGTAGACTTCTTCTAGTTCTCCATTTAGGAAGGTTGATTTTACATCCATCTGATATACTTTGATTTTCTTCGAACATGCATAAGCCAAGATCAATTTGATTGCTTCCATTTTGGCAACTGGGGAAACAATTTCTTCAAAATATATTCCTTCAACCTGAGCATATCCATTGCATACTAACCTTGCTTTATTCATAGTTACCTGTCCATCCCCATTCAACTTGTTTCTGAATACCCATTTTGTGCCAATCACGTTCTTATCTTTAGGCCTTGGAACAAGTTCCCATGTTTCATTATTCTCTATCTGATCCAATTATTCTTCCATAACTTTGATCCAATGTTCATCAGTGTTGGCTTCTTCAAAGATACCGGGTTCAACTGTGGAAAACAGTGCTAGATGTCTTTGTTCTGGTGAGGGAAATTTTCTTTGAGTTTCAACTTCTGCATCTTTATCCCCAATGATTTGTTCTAGTGGATTATTTTTCTGGACTTGCCGGCTAGGAGTTTTGGGAGATATCTAAAGATTTTGCTGATCATATTCCTCTTGCTCTATTCTTGGCCGATCTTCTTCTTCTTCCACTTTTACTTCTTCTTTCAAATCCTCTTCTTCTTCCTACTCTGTTGAGTCTTTTCTTTCCTCTTTGGGCTTTCGCACACTTGTCTCGTCAATCTGTACATTGATGCTTTCCAATATTCCGTTGAGTCTCAGATTGAAACACTTGCATGCCTTGCTTTTTCTTGAGTAAACAACAAATATGCCTTTGTCAGCTCGGGAGTAAAATTTTCCAATACTGTAGTCTTCTCTTTTGATATAGAATTTGCTTCCAAATAATCTAAAATTCTTCACATTTTCTTGTCTTCCTTTCCATAGATCATAGGGAGTCTTATCACTATTACTTCTGAGCATTCCTATGTTTAGGATATAAACTATTGTATGCACTTCCTATGCCCAAAATATTTCACCCTGTTATCCCCGATATCTAAGGATAACTAGGAGATCATGTCTCGAGGCCCACATGGTCCTAGACATGGAGTACCGAGAGCGGGATTGACTTGAGCATGGCCCTGGAGGGCCCATCTTTC
>SNQJ01S0168550.1:0-20893 GCA_010110895.2 Picea sitchensis | reverse complement strand
CTCAATGATGTAACCATTTGATGCAGAAGGCATCAATAATGTTCTCTACAGGGACTGGAAGAGTAACCGGTCGGTAGAGAAAAAATATGTAATGGGATCAGCTTCCTAAGGCCATGCTAAACCCAAAATTATGATGACACAAGGACTCAATAAATTTTTTCTTTGTTCAAAGGTGACACGACTGTTGCCAAATATAATATAGTACTCTATTCCCGCCCGTATTTTTTTTTTTTCATAACAAATGAATGCTATGATATAGAGGAGGACACAAGTGTCACAAGTAAGAAAAACTAGTTTCAACAGTGGAATGTACCTATTCTCAATGAAAGGAAATGCATGCGGGAGATGGACACTCAGGGTGATGTTCCCTCCAGGGTATAGGGTGTCAAATTGTAAAGGATATAAACAAGGCTTTGTTTGGTTGAGGATGCAAAAACTGCTTAGGCAACGGTTTATAACGCAAAGCGAGAACCGGCTAAAGGCTCAATATTGCAAGCGAGGGCATGAGATGCAATCACAACTTAACGCCAAAAAATGTCCTTTTTTATGTCTTTTAGTCTACTTGGTGTGAAAAAGGGATAAAGTTGTGCCAAATAGACATCTTTTCAAATCCAATTTACGAGTGTGAAAAAGACAAGTTCACTTGCCAATCTTTTATATTTTTGGTAAGGAGTTGGAAAAGATCTTAACTAAGACTCATGACCTTTCAAATCCAATTTAACGAGTGTGAAAGGGACAAATCACTCGGCAATCTTTTCAGTTTTTAGAAAAGGAGTCTAAAAAGAGCTTAACTAAGACTCATGACCTTTCAACTCCAATTTAACGAGTGTGAAAGGGACAAATCAATCGACAATCTTTTCGCTTTTTGAATGAGTCAGAAAAGATCTTAACTCAGACTCGTTAGGGAGATTTTGGGTGGTATGTCACGGTGGTATGTGGACCTTCTGTGGAATGTCAATATCTTACGAAGAACCGACACAATATTGGGAAAACCCAAATCTCTCCAAGTCGAGGAGGACAAAGTGTTAACGAAGGTTATCATCTTTGTGTTATATAAGATAATCTCTCTTCTTGGAAAAGACATAGGCAGAGGCATTGGATACCCCACAAGACCATCCCAATTAAAGGGAAACTCTTCAAGACTTGGAGGGAGGGAACTCAGGTAGAGTAAAACTCTCTCTTGTTCATAAGGTGAAGTAATAGAAATGCTAAGGACATGGCATAGAAGGTATAGAACCAGAACCAGTAGAGCGGGATCGACGAAAAATTGCATTGGCGAGACCGCTTCCTTAGACTTGTCACTCTCTAAGAGAAGAGTGGGGTTGATCGAATATTGCATCGATACAACCACTTTCTCAACCATTGGTTGAATAGGATGCGAGACAATAAGGTCAAGAGGTCCATCACCCCAAAAAATAGGAGTGTTGTCGGTCTAAGATTGCATCGACACGACCGTTGGTTGAACAATATGTGAGACAAAAAGGTCAAGAGACGTATCACCCCCGAACATAGGAGAGGTGTCAGTCGAATATTTCATCGACACGACCACATGTTGAATGGGATGTGAGAAAACAAGGTCAAAGGATGCATCAACCCCTAAAGGGAAAGGGGTGTCAGCCAAAGATTACATCGGCATGACTGTTGTATCAACCAAAGAAGGAAAATAGTGTTGTGAAACAATAAGTCCCTTAGAACTTGAAGGGCCCTTAGGTGAGCCCCACATTTCTGGTATCCTAGTAGTAACAGGACACAAATGAGTAAGGTGACTTCCTTCACAAATAATGCAAAGGAATCTCGGCTTACGTATGAGACGACTAGGCTTCTCAATAATATGAATGCCCCTAGCATGACTTGCAGTGGATGGTGACATGCTCCCAACATGACTTGCAGAGGCTAGTAGAAAATCTCCAACATGACTAGTAGAGGTTGGTGATGGATCCCCAACATGACTAGAAGAGGTTGGTGATGGATGTGTAGTGTGACTAGCAGTGACCAGACATGTGCCCCTAGCATGAATTGCAACGACTGGTTGTAGGTCTTCAACATGAATCGCAGAGGTTGTCGACCAATATCCAACATGAATAGCAGAGGTTGGTGATATAATGCCAGTATGAAACACAGTGACTGGACTTGTGCCCCCAACATGACTTGCAACGATTGGTTGCAGGTCTTCAACATGACTTGCAGAGGTTGTCGACCAATCTCCAACATGACTAGCAGAGGTTGGTGATACAATGCTAGTATGACATGCAGTTATTGGACTTGTGCCCCCAACATGAATTGCAGTGGCTAGTTGCAGGTCTTCAACATGAATCGTAGAGGTTATCGACCAATATCCAACATGACTAACAGAGTTTGGTGATGTAACTCTAGTATGACTAGAAGTGATCGGACATGTGCCCCCAACATGACTTGCAACGACTGGTTGTAGGTCTTTAACATGACTCGCAAAGGTTGTCGACCAATATCCAACATGACTAGTAGAGGTTGGTGATGTAATGCCAGTATGACACGCAGTGACTGGACTTGTGCCCCTAGCATGACTTGCAGTGGCTGGTTGTAGGTCTTCAACATGACTCGCATAGGTTGTCGACCAATCTCCAACATGACTAGCAGAGGTTGGTGATATAATGCTGGTATGACATGCAGTGACTGGACTTGTGCCCCCAGCATGACTTGCGGTGGCTGTTTATAGGTTTTCAACATGACCCATAGAGGTTTTCAACCAATATCCAACATGGCTAGAAGAGGTTGGTGATATAACGCCAGTATGACACGCAATGACTGGACTTGTGGTGGTGGTGAATTGCGGCATTTGAGACCAAGGTCCAAGGAAATATTGGTTTTGAGGAATTGCAGGCCAGGAAGGATCCTGGTTTACACCCTGTCTCTGTCTGACATGAGAGTATCCTACTCCATACTAATAAATAAAGGGTTGTAAGGGCATCAAAACTGACGAAGCTACTTGTGAAGAGAAAGCGACATGATAAAGGTTCCTCATGTGAGGATATATGTTGCTCCCAGATGAAGGAAATCTGTGAGGGGGGTTGCCCATACTATAAAAGTAATTCCCCCCAGATGAAACACCAGAGGGAAGACATAGGTCCGACATGGGAAAAGTGTTCGTAGGAACCGACATAGAGGAAGAAGGATAAGTGGAGGGAGTGTAACAAGTAGAATGATTACTTAATTGGGCACTTACTTCTCACATAGTGGATTCGTAGGAAGGAATATTCCAACCTCCTACTGTAAGAGGTGTTTGAAGGATATGACTCTCATCAAACGAAGAGGGATAAGAAGGAGGCATCATGCCCTCAGACCCAAAAATTGTATTCGCATAAGGAGGCGAGACAGAGGATGGCAAGTGTGAAGACATGTCTGGCATACCATTAGAAAAATGATTATAGACCCAAGGCATTGACTGAGTATTGTAATTCTTCATACCATAATGCAAAGTGGAAGGATCCATCCCCATGAAATGAGTGAACATCATGGGGGGGGGGGGTAGCAGCAAATGAGGGAGCCAAAGGAACTCCACTATCCATGATAACAAAGACTCAACACAAAATCCTAAGGCCAACTAGTAGTCAAAGAGCACTCCAAAATTCAAATGGCCAATATGCATGAAAATGGGCTAAAGTGGTTGAGTGGCCTCCCTTGCTAAATACGGTATGTCTCGTCTAAGAGGGACCTAAGACTCCCCGCTAAAGTTTGGGGGTAACATAATCAGTTATAGGGGCCCTTGGGGGGTTAACAACCAGTCGGTCAGATCCCCCCAGAGAGGTAATCTTCCATAAAGGCTTTGTGTTGTCCGACCCCTATCTAACCCAGGGTACAAGAAGAATAACCCCTGCAAGTAACCTATGAGATACCTAAGTCAAGAAACTAATAAACCACTGTATAACCGATTCACAGGTGAGCAGTCGTAAGTCTGGATTACCATATGGGAAGGGAAACAAAGCCCAAAACCTTGAAATCACTGCCTCTCACAGAGGTATGGGTACTAGCAATATCCCCAAATACGAATAAATCCACATAAATATCTTTGACGCTAGGCGAGTATCCGAGGGTTATCCCTTCAACTAACTTCGCGCGACGTCGTGATTCACTCCAGTGTGAGAGGAGCCTCCTGATCTTACCAATTATACAATGGAATTCTCAACTCCCTGTCTCAGACACATATGTTGATTTAATTACCTTGGAGAATTTTACTCACAAAATCCTTTTCCAAGGTACTAAATCCTAGACTAGTTTGTGCACCCTAAAAATAAAATTGTGACTAATCAATTTTAGTTTAAAGCATAAATTTTATTGGCCTTGATTACTCAAAAGGGTATGGAAGTGAAACTCATGATATTATGACTCTGCAAGAAAATAAATATAACTATAATGCAAAGTCTAATTTTAATTTTTTCAATGAATGATATGCGTATAAAAACAATGCAGTTTTAAATTTCAACTCTGCAATTTAGAAGTAAAATGCAATCTTTCACTAAATGCACTAAGCTAATGATAAAGATTCAGAAGACAAAAATGCCAAGCAATGTAAAATTCCTATTTTTTTGTATTTTCAATATATTAAAGAGAAAATGCATGGACTGAAAAGCAACATGATATATAAATTCTACTGTGTATATACAAAATTACTCAAGAAAAATACCAAGCAGCCAAGCAACAACCCAGAGTTCAAGGACAAATCAAAAATGAAAAATGATGAGAAATTCTACGCCCAAAAATTCAACTCCAAACAGGTTTCCTGTCAACCCAGAGGAACTCAACATGCACTATAGAGACCTAAGAAGGCTCAACAATCATCAAATCCCACCCAAAAACCACCAAACCAAGCAACCAAGCAAGGAAATAAGGTGTACACGAATGTTAAGGGAAACAAAGCGCATATACACAGCTCGCAGTGAGACAACACGTGTGTATACATGACTGTCAAGGAAAAAGGCACGTACAGGCTTGAAAACAAGGCTAGGCAAGTTCAAAAGGCTGAAAACTCAAACCCAGAGTGAACAAAATCTGTCAAGCAGTGATATGGCAAGAAACACAAAGGAAAAAGAGCAATGCAAGGAGAAAAAGTACTTCAACCCTTAGAAAGAATATCTCTCCCCAGTGGAGTTGGCAATTCTTTTATGAGGGAAAAACTCTCTATGGCCAGGGTAAACCACAATAGACATGTATGGCTGCAGAAATCTACTCAATTCCAACATATTCTATATAAACCAATGTGCAAGCGAGATAAGAAAGAAGCCTACCTCGTTCCAACGTTCGATGATGTTCCACTGTTGAGTACTTTGACCCAAAGCTTTGTACCTACAATAAGTTCTCAACAAACAAGCAGAGCAAGTATATAGTGATAATATAAAGGGGTTAGCACATTACATATAATAATCCATTAATAAACATTACAAATATGCCCATGGATAATAATCATATATTTGCATGATACCAATTGGACGGGAAAGGGTTATTTCTATTAATAAATGATCAGTATAAGTGAAAACATTACAGACTTCAGTGTCAGCATGGTTCGAAACCAAGAAACCAAGTTCCTTCCAACTGGGCCTCCACCACTTCAATCCTCCACCAAAGGCAAGCTCATAGAAAAGAGACAATGAGGTTCTCTCAACAATAAGGAAAGGTATTGGGGGCTGAACACTGTGTTCAGACTTGAGGGACAAAGGGATGCAGACTCAATATGAAGTAATTTCTCCAGAGTAACTTTTCTCTCAAATTTGAATGCTTTCTCCTCCTTTCCAAAGCTCGAAATTGTGTTATTATAGCCTTCAAAATGCAACTAAAGGTCCGATTCAGAACGTTTCTAGTATATGGAAGGCCAAGGATCAGATATCTCCTGTCGTGACAAGGAAACCCGACTTCATTTTTGTATTTTCTAGCACAAGTCCTGATGTACATGGGCTGTAGTGGAGAAACCTGCGTATACACATGTTGTATAGTAGATAGGGCGCATATATGTATTTTTAGCTCTGGATTCATCAAAAAGGGGTGACAAGTATGCATATGGAAATGGAAAAAGGCCCTCTGTGCAAGATAGCAATGGTGAGGAAAATATTGCTATAACAAAGTGTGTTTAGAATTATGGAAAAAATGCTGATCCTCTCACTTCTCTCCTTAAAAAGAATGCTTTCACTTGGACTCCAGCTGCAGATCATGCCTTCTAAGCCTTGAAATATGCTATGCTCTTGACCCCTGTCCTAGTACTTCCATACTTCAAAAAGACATTTGCATTGGAATGTGATGCTTCTGGGAAAGGAATTGGGGTTGTCCTCATGCAAGATGGCAATCCTTTAGACTTCACTAGAAAACAAATTTTTGAGAAAAATTTGGGCCAATCCATTTATGAAAGGGAAATGCTAGCTATTCTGCATGCAATGGATCTCTGACGTCCTTTTTTATTGGGTCAATTCTTCCAAATCAAAACTGATCATCAAAGTCTCATGTATTTTCTGGAACAATGAATTTCATCACCAGAGCAACAAAAATGGGTGACCAAGCTATTTGTCTATGATTATGAGATCATTTACAAGAAGGGAAAGGAAAATGCAGTGTACGATGCTCTTTTTTGAAAATATGAAGAAGATGGGTCCCTTTCCTCCCTCTCCTTCATTGTACTAGATTTGCTCGAACCATGAATGGCTGCAAGACCCAAAAATTTCTAGCATGATCCACCAATTGCAACACAATTCTCCAGTTTCTCCATGGTACTCTTGGCACAATGAAGAGTTTCACTACAAAGGTCATTTGCATTTATGAAAGTAATCACAACTTAAATCCACGATGCTTTCTGAACTTCATGCTTCACCCACATCTAGGCATTCAAGGTTTACCAAAACCTTTGAATGGGTCAATCGTTCTTTTTCTGTGATGGTATGAAACAGGACGTCCACACCTTTGTGGATGAATGTGAAGTTTTTCAACGCAACAAGGGAGAAAATTTCAAAGCTCCGGGCACACTCCAAATGCTTATGATTCCCCTTGCTATTTGGTGAGATATTTCTATTGATTTCATTGTAGGATTACCTAAATAGAGAAATAAGTCCGCCATCATGGTGGTCATCGACTGTCTCTCCAAATATGCTCATTTTTGTTCTCTTTAACACCCATTCACCACATCCACAATGGCTCAAATTTTCATGGATAATATCTTCAAGATTCATGGCATGTTTAATTCTATTGTCTCCGACAAAGATCCCACTTTGACTAGCAATTTTTGGCAAGAATTTTTCAATCTACAGGGCACCCAATTGCATCTCAACACTGCCTATCATCCCAAGATGGATGGCCAAACTGAAATTTTCAACAAGTGTTTGAAAATAGATTTGAGGTGTTTTTCATCTAAGATGAAAAATCGATGGTATCAGTGGTTACCCTTAGCTGAATGGCGGTACAACACATCTTACCATACAACTACTCACGTGATCCCTTTTGAAGCAATATATGGACAAAATCCCCCATCGTTTCTCTCATATATTCCTTGGGTTTCGAAGGTTCAATAGGTTGAAAAAATCTTACAGTCCGAGAGGCTATTCTTTGTGCCCTCAAAGACAATTTGGTCATGGATTAGAATCACATGAAGCAACGAGAAGATCAAGGTTGTTTCGAATGACAATTTTCTAAAGGGGACCAGGTGTTTATTGGACTGCAACTTTATAATTAGACTTCACTCAAAGATGAACACTGCCAGAAAATTTCTCCCAAATCTTATGGTCCTTATATAGTGCTCAAGAGCATGGGATTGGTGGCCTATCAGTTATCTCTACCCAGCCAGTCGAAGCTCGATCATGTTTTTCATGTCTCTTGCTTAAAGAAGGTGATTGGAACTAAGTGCCAAAATCAAACCAGTCTCCCTTAGTTGGATGATGAAGGTTCCATCTGGTTGCATCCAAAAGTAGTCTTGGACCAACGAGAGCATCAGCTCCGTCAGCGTACCATCAAGGAAGTGTTAGTCCAATGGAAAGATACAACTCCAGAAGATACCACCTAGGAGCCGACCACCATTCTACAACAATTTCCTCATCTTAATCCTTGAGGACACAGATATTCTTCAAGGGGGAGGGAATGTTAGGGACCTAACCTCCCTAACCCCTCACATAGGTAGAATAATATTATTCCATGTAATAAAGGCCAATATTAATAAGGCCTAACAATAAGAAGAATAATTCAAATGTAAGAAGACCTAATAGAATCTTCCGCTTCTAGAAGGATCTTCCTCTAGATTGTTCTTTTGGATAGATATATTTATTATAAATAAGAGTAGAGGATATGAGAAGTTTTGTCTTGGAGATTATTGTTAAAGAGATMTACTCTACTAGAGGTTTCACCCTTGAAGAGGCAAGTGAACATTGCTATAATTAATAAAGGTGCTCTTTYTGGTGTTATTTTGGTATTATTCTAGTATTTTTTTGGTTATATCATTGTTGTTCCACCATTAATTGCTAAAATATTTCTATTCTGCATACTATTTTASATCTGGAATACTATAGTACAAAAATCCAACAACAATTCCAATAAAAAATTCTCATTTCCCTTAACCTGCACAAACCAATGAAGTGTACCCCCTTCTCTGCACCATAGTCCCTCAAACTATCCCACTTCCCTTATATGGCTCCAACACAGGTTGAGTAAAAAGTCTCAGAGTTGTGGCTCCAATATCTCCAAATGCATCAATGGAGTTTCCGGGCACCTTCCATGTATCACACATTTGGAAATCCTACCCATCTAAGTCCCCCTCTAGGGATTTAACCTTACCCAAGGATTCCGAAGGATAATTGGCAACAAAGTTCCACCCAAGATTCACAAAGTTCACTAGTATACATGGTCTCGATGGCTCTCCAAGCTCACACCCCACTCTAGTTCATAGAATGTACTAGGAAAGAGTTGAATGATATTCAAAATGATGATTTTTCCATTGGAAACCAAGCTTACATATGCATGCCAACCTTTTTACAAGTGACACTCCAAGAACTAACCCCCCACTACTTGGGATGAATTACAAGTGACACTCCAAGAAATAACCCCCCACTACTTGGGAATTCACTTGGGAACTCATCCCATTACTTTGGAAACTTAAAATATAACATCACATTATAACTTAGGATTATATCACACCTTTATGACTTTGGGTTATATTCCCTTAGAGTAACTTGAGGAATATTAAATTATTTCTTTGGATTAGGAATTTTCCTTAAACCCGTATCGTGCTTTCCTTATCATTGTGTCTTATCCCCCCTTACTCTTTTGTCCTATGATCTACAACCATGATGCTATTTTATTAATATTTGCGAGTATATACATTTTACATTGTGAGGCTCTCTAATCGAAAACAATATAGGCACTCCAACCCTAAAGCATTATAGGAACTTCAACAAAAAACCACACCATCCAGAAAGTTGACTTAATTAGGTAGTCAACTATTATAACATATCCATTAATTTTATAGATGGGTTGAATAAGGAGTTGTATCAATCGATTGTTGGTCAATTTGACCAAAGTAGCATCTTGACCAATTGGATCATCAACCTATATAGCATATGTACATAAATAAGTTACAACAAGGGGGTGAAATTGGGGTATTAAAAGAGTCCCATTTTTTCAAGCTTCAATTATAGAAGATTATTATTGTAACATCCCCACTATAATCCTCGATTTAATTAATTCTTATGTAGATATAATGTGTGGCTATTGCCAAAATGATGTAGTATGTGAATTGTACTTCAATGATTTAATAATAAAATGTGATTCCAACTGATAAGGGGAAACAAACAAGATATGGGGGGCTGAATTAATCCATAAGAGGGGGGAGTGTCTAGGATACTGGTCAAGAGGGGTCCAAGGGGGAAATACCCATGTATATTAATCTAACCCATTTTCCTAAAATGGGTAATTGTATATGAACCTTCCAATTTCTGATTGAGTGTTCCCAAAGCCAATCATCGAATACATGTAAGAGTGTGGGTGTGAGTGGTCACATCCCAAAGTTATTGGGCATATGGGGGTTGAGTACAATCATCTTGGGGAGGAGTGTGAGTCAAAAAGGAAATCCAAGGAGACGAAATTCGTATGGGTTGGGAACAAGAATTTTGGGCAGTCAAGTTTTGTGTATGGAAAGGAGGTAGAGAGACAAAAAAATAGAGAGCTTGGAGCTAGTGCAACCATGGAGGGCGAATTCTAGAGAAATCTAGAGTGTAATTGGAGCGAGTTGGAGCTGGAAAAATGAAGAGCCATGTTTTCAGGCCTGAAGAGTGAAATCCTTTGTGAGTTGCACTAAAACAACAAGTGTTTGTTGTTGGTTTGTTGATACTTTTTCTAGCAACAATTTCCCTTGAGTTCCTAGCTGAGAGATTCTTAGATTCGTGTGCCAGAGAGACCTTGATAAATGAATGAGATGCCCAAGGGACTATGATAAGTTAAGGGGTACATTCCTTGGGTTGGATAGGTTAAGAGGAAGAGATATGGTGGAAAATCGGGATAACTATAGGAGAATATCAGTTGGGTTGAGAATTTTATGAGCTGTGAGTGGATTGTGAGAGACCACCCTCTTTTGTGGATTGCTAACCTCATCTCAAGGGCGAATGGATATTGAGATTTGGAATAGTCAGTCTATGTTTTGGTGGAACTTTCATCCCAAGAAGTTGGTTGCACAATTCTTGTTTAAATATAAGTGTTTTATCTTGTTGTTGAGTTATTTACACATGTTATTGATGTGCATGAACTCTGTGTAAATAAGAATGATTTATATACTACTGTAATGGGATGATTAGCTTCATTTCATGTTGATTATTAGAATTCTATAGATGAATCTATTCTATGGTTGTACAAAATAGTTTAATTTGTTTAATTTTTAGCTGTAAGCTTCAAGAAATTGACTAACAGTATAAGAATTAAAATTATTTGGCTGTAAATTTCTTTTTCATGTGTATTCCGCACCGTAATGTCCCTTGGTTGGGATGGGGGACATTACAAAGTGGTATCAGAGGCCAATTTTCAACACTGATCCTGGATGGGCTGAGTTAGCAGAATGCTGAAGCAAAAATTCATAGAGAATTAATTTTTCGAGTATGTCTGCAACTTGTTTTATTAAATTACTGTAGTAAAGTTGAGAGAAATTTCATGGGTAATGTGAAGAATCGAGTTCAGAAATTAAGTATAAAAAATTTAGTCTCTAATTGATAAGATTTGGGCCTATATATGGCCTAAAGTTGAAGTTATAGAGTGGCCATGGTGCCCATGGAAAAATTGAGGTGAAATTGGGCAAAAGCCCCAATTTTCGCTGAGTAATTCAAGACAAATTTAATGTGCAAGAGGCAAAGTTGAAGAGGGGGGAGGGTCGAATTTGTATGCATGGACCCAATGTGGCTGTATTGAGATTAATTACAAGCTCTAATGGTGACCACATAAATAATTGTGAAATTGAGCCTCTTTGGAAAATTTTGAAAATAAGCAAAATTGGAAAAATATTGGGTATTTTTACGTACGATGATGTCAGTATGACGTGGAGGCCATGTGTCAGATGATGTGGTAGAAGAAATAAATGTACTACCACAGTGGTAGGTACATGTTGGATATTATGCAAGTTGGCATGCGATGTGGATCCATGTAGCAGGACAACTGTCAGTCCCACAAAACCGTGACAAAATATTGAAAATCAGTTAAGTACCAAGAGTGGATCGGTTGGATGAGGTCATAGATATAAGAGTCGAGAAAGTGCTGTAGACCCACTTACCATGATGAGATATGATAAAATGAATAATTATGGAGAATCAATCAGGTGTCTAGGAGGTCACCATGTGTCACAGATAGGACGACCAGAGAGTGAGGGATACAACGACTCATGATGTATCATAGATTTGCGGAGAAAATAATGGAAAATAATATAAGTATAAATGAAAAGGGAGTGCGACAGAACTAGAGGGTACAAATTGGAGAATGAAAAATCCTAAAGTGAAGAAGAGATATGACTTAGATCTGTGGTGAATCCATTAAGACAGATCAACAATGGAGATCTAATCAAGAAATGATTGGACGATTGTTGAGAGTTGCTACTATGTTGCACGTGCTAATGAATATTCCTTCATTATTTTTCCACCATAACTTTCAACTCAGAGCTCATATTGGAGAAAAAAAATAGTTGCTGGAAAGGTCTTGAGGAGTAGAAGAGAAATTTCAACCCAAATTTTTTATTTGGGCATTATATTTTCTTCAAAAGTGATAAAGGTGAATTATGTAGTAGCAAAATAGTGGAAATTGCAACTTGTAATTGTTGTAACTTTTTGCTCAAAACTAAGATTGAGACATGAGGACAACCATTGGAAAGTTGTTTTGAAAATGAATAAATTTAATGAATACTAATTGGGAGTATTTAATTAATATTATTCATAATTTAAAAGGAATAACGACCTGCAATCTAATTGATAAATATTTTGCAATACACTTAATTCTGACAACAAATTATTGCATGCACATTCTTGCATAATTAGAGATACAAAAAAGTAGACTTTAGTTCTTACATGAGAACTAGAGACATGGAGGATTCTCAAGGGTTTTACAACCATGAAGAAAAAATTATAGGTCTGCATACCAGCATGGGTAATGCTAAGACCAAGTCTAATGGGAGAAGAGACATTCTAGAGCCTGTAACTATGAGAGGCCTGCAAAAATAAATGCAGACCTATAGGTCCGATATGGAGAGGATCATGAAGGCTCAAGAAGAGATACTTCAAAGCCTAAATATGCTACAGAAGCAAGTTAACAAGGAATCTGGGACCAAGCAAGTAGCTAGTGCTAGAAAAGTATCAACATCTAGATCCCATAACAAAAGGAATGATCACGGAAATGATAGGAAGTCAAGAATCATGAGAAGGTGCCATCATTATCCAAGGAAATCCATTAGAAGAACTCATGCAAGTTCAGGACCAGGAAGAAACCCAAGTGTGTCTCCTTTTCAGAGGAAAAAAAGGCGACCTGAGGAAAACATCTTACAAGGTGAACTCAGGAAAATAAAGCCACCTACTTTCAATGGTGAAGACATGACAGGAGAAGAGGTAGAGGCCTGAATGTTGGAAATGAAAAAATATTTCCAGCTGCATGATTACCCATCCTGAAGCTAGAATTTCCACCTACCACTTGCAAGGAAAGGAATCCATGTGGTGGGATCAACTTAAGCAAACCAATACCATCGATGAGAAAAGGATCTCATGGAGACATTTAAAAGGATATTTCCAAGAGAAATATTTGTCAGAGCATTACTATGAGAGAAAGATGAAAGAGTTCTTTGAACTCAAGTTGGGAACCATGACAATGGAAGAATATGAGAAGCAATTCTTTGAATTGTTGAAGTATGTTGAATTCATCAAGTATGAGAAGGTCAAAATCAAAATGTTTCTAAGTGAGTTACCCTCCTTCTATAGTGAAAAGATTCAATATGACAACCCTAATACCTTGGAGGAAACCATAATGAGAGAAAGATGACTTTATGAGCAAAGCAAAGGAAGGCCAATTTTCCAAAAATCTTGGGATGATAAGATGAAAGGGAAAATGATCAAAGGCATAAAGGTTTTAAGCCACCCTTTTTTAGAAATAACTACCAAGAAAATCAACAAGGCCAAGAAACCAAAAATGAGCAAAAGAATGCAGATTCATTTGGGAAGAGGCCAAGGCAACAAACGATGAAATGTTGGGGATGTGTTGGCACAATGGTAGACCCATGGTTCAATGATTCAACATCACACCAAAAAAACCATAACTATTGACCCTTTAGACAACGCCTGTGAAGCAGATGAAGTCTCACCCGAGGTAGAGGCAGGGGGGGTTTCAGGAATCAAGTGTCTATAACCTAGCTAGGACAAAGATGTGTGATTACAACACTTAACAAAGCACTTAGCCAACAATATGAATTAAGTTATGATTCTTATTCACATCACATATTAACCCTTATTAGAGATCAACACAACATCTAACCCTTACAACCTCTTAGAACATAACATAAGCTCGGATATAACATTAATTCACATAAAAAAGAAATAAGCATTCATAGATCTATCTATCATACATAAAGAAAAATGCACTAAGAAAATAGATACATAAATAACATGAACAACATAACACAAATCACATCGACATAGGATATACGTGATTCACACCAGTGTGGGGCTACGTCCACCAACTCTTCTTCTTCTTTATTAGTATCCTTCAATATTCTTACAGGAACAGAGCCATAGATCTCACTCCGCACTAGATAGGTGATCTGTGCACTTCACACTAGATCCACCTTCCTCAAAATCAGGTCACGACACAAAGCCTTACAAAGTCTGTGCACAAAGCCTCTTACAATCACTTTCAATTAGCTCTACAAATCTTAGCATACTCCAGTCCTGCACTACGCCAATTACCTCTTGCACTAAGCCAATTACAAGTCTTTGCACATAGCTAACACTAGCACTTAGCCAACTCTTACATCGCTTAGCTATCTATTTATACATTTAAAATGAGGCCTAAACTTGGGTAAACCCATGGGCCGACATCCCATACCCGTTACATAAACCCTAAAATCCCAAAAAGCTCGCAAAAATGGGCAAGATCTCGCGATATCCACTTCGCCTGGGCGCTCCATCTTTGACCAGCCTATCGAAGTCCCAAAAATGGTCAAACACGACCAACGTTTCCACAAAACTTGGTCGAGGGCCGACATGCCCCCAACACTCACCTGTGACTCATCCCAAGTCACTTTGATCTAGGTAATACCACTTCGAAGGCCTCAAGCTTAGCTCGAGCTGCCTCAACTTGTTGTTTCTCTAGAGCCTCCTGCTCGATGAACTTCTAAATTACTTTCTCGCTGACAGGCCCTTCCAAGTTCTGTTCCACTGTCGTCACTACTTGTTCCAGCTGTGAGCCTTGTCCTTCGATCTCTTCAAAATGTGTGCAGGCTTCGTCCTGCACTGGCTGGAGTCTCTGTGTCACCTCCATAAATCTACTCTGGATGGAAATGACCTACTTCTGGACTGCGCGTTACTCCCACGACCTCTTCATCTTCTCAACTATAGTTAGGAGTTTCATTTGTGCTTGCACTGTAGACACCTGCTACTTCGCTTCCTGGAGATGTTCTTCCAATATCCTTAGCTCCATATATTCTGTGAGACGCTCATAGGTCTACGCACTTCGGTCACTTAGTTTCATAAATTCTGAAGCCAACGCCCTGATTCTTTCTGCTGCACTCTCTGAAGTTTCTTCCCTTTGATATAACACTTCTTCCAGAGTACTCGAAACTGCTTGGATTTCTAGCTCTGCTACTCTTTCTTGACGTTGTTGAATGGCCTCAACGAGCTTCCTCACTTGTCTCTCAGTTGTCTCTTCTTCCATATGTTCCAATCTCGACACAGAGCGAAGTGCTCTAGTCACTGCTTCTCTGACCACAGTCTGCTCTGCAAGAAACTGGTCTTTCTCTTTCTAGATTTTCTCTTTGTCCTCTTCGAACTTCACCCTAAGGTCATATTTCTCTTGCTGCGTAACCCGAAGTTTCTCTAAGGCCTCCTCAGTTTATTTCTTCAAGGTCTCTGTGGCCTGCTCCTTTTCTTCTTGGACTTGACTAAGTTGAGTCTCTGTTGCATATGCTAAGATGCATAATTGTGTGGGCTCATCCCCCAATTATACATTCTCTGATGAAGATGGCATAATAGACACTGTGCGGCTCGACTGGATAGCTTGCTGGATGTATTTCAGTTCTTTCTTGATTCTGTCATACAATATTTCTTGCTTCGCTTGATGTATCTACAGGATATCCTTTGAGGCATCTGTTAGATATCGTCCACTGTGATCACATTCTACGACTGAGGCTTATTAGCTCGGGTATTCTTCCGCACTAAGGGTTTCTGTAGAGAAACATTACTTTTCTTTGACATCTCGACCTCTGTAAGGGGATCCTTTCATGGTGTTACTTCACCCTTTTCTTTCTTGTCTTCTTCCCCTTCCTCCTCTTGGTTTACTTCGTCGCCTCCTCCTCCTACAGGTGAGTCATGCGCAGTTTCCTCTGATGCACTGTCCTTCTCCTCACTGTCTATTTCCTACACTTCCTCCTTTTTCTTCTTTTTATTTGCGTTTATTTGTCCATCATACTCAGTCCATGTGACCAAAGGACTTCTGGTGATGTCAGAGTTGGAGATTTCTGCATCTTCGACTGGTATGAGGAATTCAGCTAGCCATTCCTTGGTTATATCCTCCATATCTTCATCGGTCAATTTATAGTAAGATTGCATCTCCTCCTTGGTTTCATCCCTACGCACGGTGATGTAGATGAAGTGTCAGTTTGCGCAGAACTTCGCTAGTGGCATGTACGTATGCAAAGTGTTCAGGGTCATTCAGGGGAATGATTCGATGGTGCGCTTGAGCTGTAGGTAGTAATCATGGAACACCACATTTGATTACCACTGCTTCGCCATATCGATCTTATACCACAATGTGGTAAACCTCATGGCCAATGGTTCTGATGGCTCGACTTCTCGGAATGTCGCTCCCTTCGGCATCTCCCAAGTGAAAAATGTAATTAGAATCAACAACCAATTGAAGTGAAATTCATAAACTTGGTCTTGCGCTTCACGACAGTCCTTCTCCAACTCATTGATGAGGTAGCTCACCCAGTTCAGCTGCATCCCTTCGACACACTTCCCTGCGAGGTCAACTACGAACCTTGTGACCTGCGTAGGACTGTTCTTTCTGACGAGCTTTCCAGCGATAAACTGACAAGCAAGGTGCACTACACCATCCTAGATGGAGGCTACCTTGTAGCCTCACTTTCCCTTCTCTACATCACCGCAGGCTTACTTTATTCTCTACGCCAGGGAGCGATCTGACGTCTTCCCTAGGTAGAACTAGTGAGGGTCTGGTCCTTGCATTCTTAGTGCAGTAATCGGGTGGATCAACACCGTATCCACAGTGATGCACCTATCTAACCAGAGGTAACCTCCATGGTAGCACGACAGGAGGAGTTTAACACACGCGTTAACCTCCTGATGTATTTTGAAGTGGGGTATCTTCATCATGTTTAAGATCGTTGACCTCGCAATCTCCTTAATCCATGGTTGGGGAACTATATTGGGCTTCTTCCCAGTCGTCTTCACCAGGTATCAATGAGGTGCAAGAATCACATAGTTCTTTCAGTCTCCAAGGTTAAAATCGCTGATATTGAGAGCTAGGATCAGTCCCAACTGAGGTCCGACTGTGTGTATCCCCTTCGAGAGGTACGTAGTGATGAGAGTGTACTCAAAATCATGCAAGACTCTGTCATGAATAAACATGCCAACCAAAGGTAGGATGTATCCAGAGAAGATCGACGAGATCTGCTTCACGTTTGCGAGATCGTCGCGATGCTTGATTTTTTTCTCAGTCGCGGTTCGGCTAGACCCACGTGAATTCATAGGGGATGCTTTCAATCCTCCAGTCCACGATGCCTGAATTCATACATACATGAATTTCTCATCCATAAGGTCTATTAATATTTCCTCCACAGACTTCTCTACTGCGCTACGTTCACTTGACATGCACACTCATGATCAAATAACTCGGGTAGGCGAACAGATAGACAAGGTAATTAGATAGATGGAGAGTTCTAGACAACACAACGCAGTATGTGATCAATTCTCTATTAGCTCAGATATCTTTGTTTGCAAAAAGTGGTCCTGGTGTGACATTCGACGAATTAAATAAGAAACGTCATAACAGATTCCTTCAACGGGTCAAAATTCCTTAATCAATATGAATCCATCCGTTATGGCATGATCTCAATGGTCCAATGGCGATATTTTCGGCAATAATTGTGTTTCTAACTATTCTGGAGCATCATTCTAATAGTCAGGATGCCTCCAATAGTCATATAGCTTTGCCATGGTGAAGTGCCATTCTGCATTGTTCTACTATTCTGTCTAGGTTCAAGTTCGACAAGCCTGCTTTCTACGAAGTCTTCTATGGATCTTCCTGATGTTTTTATAACTTTTCTTTCTTCTTACTGAGCTTTCTGGCCTTCTTTCCTGTGATCTGAGTCTCTGAGTTCCTCTTGTCATTCTTATTCTTGTCTTCTCTTAGCGTAGTAACTTCTCACTGCTGAGGGTCTTTCAAAGGGTTCAAGGGTAATACTTCTTCTCTTACTACTTCTAGGGTAGGTGCTCTTCTCTCCTGCATGGACTGGTTTTTCAAGCCTTCCCGCGTTCTGTCAACTTTGATAACTAAGTCTCTGGCCCTCAATTGCTTCAACTTGTCCTCTTGTTCTTGTATTATTCGCTCTTATTTTCTGGCTATGAAGTCCCTTAATTTTTATTTTTTTTCTGTTCGGTGGCTTCCTCCTCTGCTTTTCTTCGGATCCGATCTTTCTCAATTCGGGTATTTCCTAACAAAAGTGCAAAAGGAGAGTTTTTCTCAACAAACTTAATGAATTCAACTTCTTCTTCGGTCGATGCTCCATGAGCCATTATAGGTACATTAGTAACTCTTCCACATAGGGTTATCATCTTTCCTTTAAACAATCCTATCCTTCTCAATGAAGGAATCATAACAGGCTTTCCCAAAATTTCCCAAGTGCTTTCTGGAATGATATTCACCTGTGTTTCCTCATCCAAGACATAGTCTATGTTGAAGTCTGTTATTCTTGTTTCTATGCACGACTTCTCTTTTAAGATCTCTGGTAAATTGATGTCTCTGTGATCATTCAGTGTTTCTTTCAGCTGTAATAACACAGTCTATGATTCTTTCTGGTTTTCTAACATATCCTTAGTCCATTGACCTTCTTCATAGTTTTCTTGTCTCATGTTCATATTTTCAACTTTAGCAATCATTATAGGGAAATCCAAAACCTCATGATCAACAAATTCACAACAAAGACAAATAGGACCTATACTAGGGTATTCCTTAGCAATATGTCTCGGTCTTCTGCAATTATAACACAGTGTCAATCCTCTTTTTCTTTTAAACGATCCCCAACCTTTCCTGTACTGCGCACTAGGATCATAGTGATGGACCCGCAATCTGAAAAAAATCTTTCTAGATTCCTTCATCCACTTATTAGTCCAAAAATACTTTCTATGCATAGGAATAACATATCTTTCACTATCTCTATCAAATTTGTTCAGATCAAATATTTCCTCTAGTTGTGCCCTAGTTTTCAAACTAGAACAAAAGCTATCAAACATACCTATATTCATACTTTTGAAGAAAAAATTTCCACTTGTATTACATTTACCAGAGCACAAATATTTAATATCTTACCTCGTTTCTTTAGATCCAGTTCCCTTCTTAGCATAGAGCTTCACAAGTCAAGTAGAATACTGCGCACTACAACAACAAATCTATGCACATAGATTTCTCTTTTCTTCAGTTCCTAGCAATCACAGTTTCAGGTCCCAACAATAGAAACATTTGTTGGCACAGGGGTAGACCTAGGGTTCAATGCTTCAACAACACACCAAAAAAACCCTAACTACCCACCCTTTCGGCAACACCTGTAAATAATATGAAGTCTCACCCGAGGTAGATGTGGGGGGGGGGTTGCAGGACTCAAGTGTCTACAACCTTGATGGGACACAGATCTGTGATTACAACACTTAACAGAGCACTTAGCCAACATTATGCATAAAGTTATGATTCTTTTTCACATCGCAGATTAACCCTTATTACAGATCAACACAAGATCTAACCCTTACAACCTCTTAGCACATAGCATAAGCTTAGATCTTACTTTCATTCACATCATAAAGTACTAAGAATTCGTAGATCTATCTATCATACATCAAGAACAATGCACTAAGAAAATAGATACATAAATAACATGAACAACATAGCACAAAGCACATCGACACATGATATACGTGGTTAACCCCAGTGTGGGGCTACGCCCACCAACTCTTCCTCTTCTTTATTAGTCTCCTTCAATCTTATTACAAGAACAGAGCCACAAAGCTCGCTCCGCACTTGACAAGTGATCTGTGCACAATGCACTAGATCCACCTTCCTCAAAATCAAGTCATGACACAAAGCCTTACACAATCTGTGCACAAATCCTCTTACAATCACTTGCACGTAGCTCTGCAAATCTTAGCATACTCCAGTCGTGCACTAAGCCAATGACCTCTTGCACTAATCCAATTACAAGTCTTTGCACATAGCTAACACTATCACTTAGCCACCTCTTACATCGCTTAGCTATCTATTTATAGATTTACAATGAGGCCTAAACATGGGTAAACCCATGGGACGACATCCCATACCCGTTACATAAACCCTAAAAGCCCAAAAAACTTGCAAAAATGGGCGATATCCCGCGATCTCCACTTCGCCTAGGTGCTTTGTCTTAGACCAGCCTATCAAAGTCCCAAAAATGGTCAAACACGACCAACGTTTCCACAAAACTTGGTCGAGGGCCAACATGATGTGAGGGAAATCACTTAAATAGGGACTGTCCTCACAAAGGAGAAAGAATGAGGACTATCCACAACATTTAGGAGGTTGAAAAAGTGAAATACATGGGAGGAAGCATGCCAAGGATTTATGTAGCCTTGTAAAACAAGTAAGAAAAGTATCAATCCCCCATGATCAAAGTGGAAGGTAAGATTGACAACCAACCCATACCAATTTTGATTAATTCTGGAGCAAGCCATAGTTACATAAATGCTAACATTGTTGAAATACTTCACTTGCAAAGAAGTAAGCATAAGAAATATTGGTTAGTTCAGTTAGCCATGGGGGCTAAGAGAAAGATCAATGAGTTGGTTAAATATTGTCAAATAGACATGAATGGAATCAACAAAAAGGTAGATGTAAACATCATACCATTAGGTTCATATGATTTTCTAATTGGCATGGATTAGTTGGAAAAAAATCATGCTATCCT
>SNQJ01S0168549.1:44948-56681 GCA_010110895.2 Picea sitchensis | reverse complement strand
ATGGCCAAATATCTGTTAACTAATTCAGGAACTTTTCCTGGCATTGAAGCAATATAGTGCCTTAAGTAGGCAATATTCTGATGATCTGCTATTTTGTACAACATGGTTTGCATTGTACAGTAGTAGTCACGAAGCAGGTCTAGATTGCACAATCTTTGGCTCATGAAGAGTTGTGCATGGTGCTCTGCATTAGGTGGAGCAACACCTATAAATTCGTTTACTAAAGCAGTAAACATAGTGCTTAAAGGATTTGCATCATTCATTATTTCTTCTTTATTTAAGTGGGAAAGCTTTTCCCACCATAATTTTGCAACCCCTGTAAAAGCCCATGAGATTTGGGTTACAATATCTGTCCAACTGGCTTTTGTTTCAACTCTTTTTTGGAGTACCCATGCATTCAATTTCTGGAAGGCTTGAAGTATTTCATCCTGGTCCATGCAGTCAAAGTTGACTAGCAATGTATTGCCATATCCTTTGGATAAATTTGGGTTTTCCATTTTCACATAAATCTCCCCAAGATGCTTAGTCCATTTTCCAAAAGGACTTTTGTGGGAGGAATAGCTGATATCTGGGCCAGAATTTCTTGCAGCGTTATATGGAAAATCATATGATTCTTTTCTCTTTGTTTTTGCTGCAGATGATTCTCCTATTTCCTCTAGGACAGGTCCAGCCATTTTGATTTCAGATTGTACTGGTAGGACTACTGGAGAAACTAGATTGGGTAGATCATTTCCAAGAGTTGTTAATTTGGAATAGGTTAACTCTCTGAAATAGGTTAACAAATCATATTTACTTGCTGATTTTTTGCACATAAAATTTCTGTTATAGCTTATTACTAACAAAAATTATTTAAGTTTTCTAGTCATTTTTGTAGTTTTTTCAACAAGTTTTGCTTGTTGGTTTTTTGCAGGTTTGCATCAGAAAAGAGGAGGTGCTGCCCATTTGGGGCCATAAAACTTCAAGAAAAGACCTCCCAAGTTGGGGTATTGGATACCCATTTCTACTCTCCTGTTCTATCATTGTAAGCAAGCCCAAATAGAGTCTCTTGGGCTTGCATTTCTTTCCAAGTTTTAATTTTCTGCAATTTTTTTAGTTAATGTGCCTACACCTTGCATAGTGGATTGACCTAGCCACCCATGCAAAATCGTAAGGCTAGGAGTTAGATCTATTTTTTGTTTTGTTTATGCATTTTAAGTTTGCCCCTCTTGTCTTTAAGGCAAGGTTGAGAGGCTAGGAATCTCTTGCTTTTCCTTTTCAAGTTATTTGTTTATTTCTATCACCCACTTGGGCACAAAACCGGTAGGTTTGTACTTCATCTTGTCCTTTTGTTGAGGTTGCAAGTGGTTAGTTGTTTTTCCAGGTTCATTTTACTTTCCGAATTTATTTTGCCTACACTTTGCATGGTGGATTGGCCTAGCCACCCATGCAATATCGTAAGGCTTGTATTCTAGTTTATCATATTTCTTTTACTTGTCATTTTCAATATCGTTTTACTTGTCTTGGCTAGTATTGCATTGAGTTAGAACCAACCTTTACTTTTATTATCTTGTTCAAAGTTGAAGTAATCTTTTATTTTACAAGTTGTTTAAGTTGGATCTATAAGCACTTTTGATTTCATTTACTTGGAAGCTATATCTCCTTAAGCATTTTCAGTACAAATAATTTTATTGCTTAATCAATTAACTTGTAGCTTTAGGAGGTGTTGCCGTCCTAATACACACTTGCAAACGTGAGCTAAGTCCGACTCACATAGTGTGTCCTTGGAGGCACAATGCCTAGGTTCACAGCCCACACTGTCACTTTGACCGGAACCTCTTCCGTCTAGGCTAACTCCTAGGGAAGCCAAGGGGGGTAGACCCTAGTTTTTAGATGAGATTTAAAGTTAAGTTCTTGGAGTTGATTTTAATTTGTTAAGGTTTAGGGGGAGTCTAACCTATGATGCAAAAGCAACAATGCAAGATGCAAGGGTTAGTATGTGAAGCAAGCCCTTTCCCTAAGTCAACTAAGACTAGTGCCTAAGGTTGGGCAATGGGGTCAACTAAAGTTAAAGGGTGTTTCGTTACAATAGAATTACAAGTTACTTACAAAATAATAATTATACCAAAAAGAATGCTAGATACAAAATGATACAACACAACAAGCTAACCACGTTATTTCATTGTGCAGGATTTAAAGAAGATCAAGGCATTAGCATCATCAACACATTAGGCCTAAGCATGCCCCAATAGCACTTACTCTATTGGACTGCTCGTCAATGGCAACATCAACATTCACAAGTCAAAGGAAAACTTAGAAGGTTTAAAAGTTAAGGCACAAGTATTCCACAATGATTATGATACTCAACACTTAGTTATTTAACCCACAAGGTATTATTAGATGAAAGATTGAATTACAAGTATTAAGCCCAAGGTTTGCTTACTTAGAGAGTTAAGGGTTCTTAAGATTAAAAATATTTTATTACCCTTATTAGATGTTTCACCAAAAACCTCCTCCCCCGATTGCCAAATAGCTGCTGGATGCTCAAGAAGTGAAGCAACAAGGCCCACCCTAGCTTCGCAAGTCAGCCTGAAAGATTGAGTTTTTACGGAAAGGAAGCTCCTTCGCGCCGTGAGACCGTCCCCGACCTATCACCTTCTGTTGCCTTCCTCAATCCCCGTTTTAGATGGTGAAGATGGTGGTTTAAAGTACCCTATTAAGTCTATTAAGTATGTATATCAATTGGTTAGACTTTTAGGTGTATTTAGGAGTGTTTTAATGATTTTACGATGCTTTAAAGTGGTGATTTATTGTCAAGGCCGAAACTCACTTCAGCTTGTTAAATGTGTTACTTAAGCATAAGAATGAAACATCTAACACATGCACAGAAACGTAAAAGCAAGCTACAATAACAATTTAGTTGGTCACCATGATTGCACCATTAACATGAGAAAGATGTAAAAGAATATTAAAGCACAAAGCAAGAACAACTTGCCCCAAAAAAGGAAATCAAGATTATCACACTTATCTTATGTTTGTTAAGAGCATCAAGATCCAAGCATTAAGTGTGAAAAGGAAAATGAAGATTTAAGTATGCACCTACACTATCAACTTATCCAACAATTGTTAAATTAGGTGTGTTGGCAAATGGCCTTAAGATTTTAGAACATGAAAGAAAGTGTTGCCTATTATACCATTAATGCATAAACCATTTAGTGTATGTTGGGTTAAAGCATGTAAACAAAATAGATCTTGAAAGATATAGCTTATGCAAATAGATCTAGGTAAGTTGATTATGCCCCAAGGGCTTAAGCTTAAAGATCAAATGTGTGAGAGATTTAGATCTAGATGATTTTAACCATTAGAGCATGAATATATCAAAAGCACATTAAAACCCTAGCCTTACAATTTGGGCTATTCCTCTCCCAAAGTGTAGGTAGTTATTAAACTTAGAAGATAACTTGGAAAGAAAGAGATAAAGAAGCAAGCAAGAGAAGAAGCAAGCAAGGCAAGCAAGCAAGAGAAGAAGCTCACTAACCCCACGTCCTAGCTTAGGAGAGTAATTTAGAAATAGAAGAACTCAAAGCTAGATCTTACCCAAGCTCACACGTGGGAGGTAGGCCGTACCAATCCTTCTCCCACACTATGACCAACTAAAAATCAGCAAGAAGTGAATAAAGTATACCCAAGAAGCTAGAAGAAGTGAAGAGAAAAGTTGAGAATGTTACCCACTTGAAGAGAAGGGTCTTGGAGTGTTGTGTGGACGTTTTTGGGGTAGTATAACCCTTTCAACCATATCTGAACCTGCAAAAACCAACAAGGTATACTTGCTGGAATTGCTACACACAACAAGCAAAGATGAAGAAAAATTTCTATTTTTGGTAGAATTTTTTCACATAGAAAATTTTATGAAGAAAGTAGATTTAGATGACCACTTTATGTTAAGCTAGCTGAAATATGTATGAAAGGACAACAAGAAAGAACGAGAAAAGAAGATAGAGAAAATAGGAGCTTATGTGTGCTTTAAGGGAAGACTCTTCCTTGAGGCATTCCCAATAAAACCCTTGAAGCCAAACATGCAAAAACTTAGCGAGATCTATGCATACCAAGATAATATGGCTGAATGTGCTAATAAGATGAAATACTTTCACCCTATCTAGCAAACCCACATATATAGATCTGCAAGAATACTCGTTGTTAGATCTACTCAAATAAAATACTTTACCCAAGATCTAGGCTATGCATAAATCAAATCAAACCATACAAGCTTACCTCACATGTAGCAAGAACAAAAATACTTGTTTCTTTTCCAATGGTCCTCCAAAGTTTCTCCTTTATACTACTCAAGAAATGGATCTTGGAGAAATACTTGCTCCAAAACCCTAAGAGCCAAAGAATGGAAGAAAGATGGAACAAGAAAGAGAGAGAGAGAGGAAAATCAAGTAGCATAACATTAGCTCAATATATGGTAAAGAGGAAGTGAGGAGAGGGATCTATTTATACTTGGAGAGACAAACTCACCTCTCTTGGATCAATGCCAAGTGTCCACCACCAAGCACAAGATGAGATCCCAAGGGTAGGGCGCACCATATGGGGTTTGAGAAGTAGATCTAGGGTGTAGATGAGTGAGAGAGTGTTGGGATCACACAAAATAGGTAGTGGAAGGCTAGGGGATGCGTGCCAAGTGAGAGGAGAGGCCCCAAAAATATTTTAAAATATTTTTCTAGGAGATCCACGAGAGGGCGCACCATTTGGGGAAGAGGAGAGGAAAGGAGTGGAGTAAATGCATGAAATGGAGTGGGGGTCAAGCAAAAAGGGAAGTGGGAGGCTAGGAAAGGCGTGCCAAGGGGTAGCATAAGTCTCCCATTATTTTTTTTATCATTTTTTTACTTTTTGGAGACTTTCTAGAAGGAAGGCACACCACTCTAGGAAAAGTGACGTTTTTTCTTTATGGCTAAGTGAGGGGGTCAAGTGAGGGTTGGAAAAGGTTAGGAAAAATCTTTCTCACCTTTATCCATCTTTACTTTACCCTTTTAACTCATTATTACAAAAATACATTTTTGCTATGTCAAGACTTAACAATTAAAATTGTTGTTTTTGACTGACTGACACTCCGGGTGGACAAACCCATAGCAGAAGTTGTCCGACTGAGCTGAAACTTGGTCTAGGGGTGTAGGGGGTGCTATTCCATTTCTTTTGAGCACAAATACCCCTATCAAAAACCCAAAGACCTGGTTTTTACAATTTTTGCTCAAAAATAATTAATTAATTAAATAATTAAACCTCCAAACTTAGGGAAATTTAATTAAAAATTAATTAATTAAAAAAAACTACTCTAGACTCGATGGAATTCCACGAGACTTTCTAAGATGTCTTGCATGGCCATTTACAATGATTCCTAACAATAGTTACCAGAAGATAAGCCCACTGGAACGCCTTTCACCACTTTGGAGGAATTATTGCAAGTGTGAGGGAAAAACTCAAGGGAAATCAATAAGGCTGAGGATAAAAAACCCTCGGTAAAAGGAACTCTCCCAACGAATCGATCCCAAGGTAACTGACCTAACTATGACCAACGCAAACCTATTACATTATTGACCCACGCAGGGGTGCGGAAACTCCAGTTACAAAAAGAAGTGTTGGGGCCAAAAATGCCTTGTAGAACCAAAGTCTTCGACAAATGAGCATCTGATGATGCATCTCTTCATGGCTCATGGAGTTGACCCCCTAGTTGGAGAGGCAGCCAACAGGAGGGATAAATTTATTTAGTCTAAATAGGCACCCGTTACTGGTACAATTTTCGCCACCAAAAAGAAGGCTTGTGGAGGCCACAGGGGGTGCTAAGTCAGGGATGACTTCATGGCACTAGGTATCCCCCTTGTTGTGCGTCCAAGTTTGCCGGGTTGACCTATGGAGCTAGGGTAAGGCCTTGTTTGCCTTACTTCTTGAGCACCCAACAATCATTTTGACCAAAGTGGTAAGAGTATAGGGGTAGTCACATAGCTTAGGTTGGTTTTACATTAGCTTAGGCCCCCTAACCAAAGAGAGACTCTTAAAATTAACCTAAAATTTTTCTAATATTACACAACACTTGCACTTCATTTCATTATATTTTAAGTTGTGTATACCTTGCTGTTCAAGGTCTCTTTCGCATGCTTATGGTTTAATTCATCTCTACTTTACATTTGCAAGCTTTCATTTCAAGTTGTGTAAACCTTGTTGTCCAAGGTTTTCTTTTATGCTCATGGTTTTAATTCACTGTCTTTTACAATTCAAGTTGAGCATTTTACTCTCAAGTTCATTTGTGGATTGAAGTGGTTCTCTGTTCAAAGGCAGGCTGCCATCAAGTTGCGCACCATCTCTTTGGGGCACTTGGTGAGTGGTTTCCCCCTTTGCTTAGAAGTTGTGCACTTCCTCTTGTTGTTTCTCTATCTCCTCTAGAAGTTGTGCACTTGCTCTCTTTCCTGCATTTTCAAGTTACATGCTTACGGTTAGTCAGTTGTGAGTTCATTGGCTTTGGTTCATCTTTTATTGTACATCTTTCTAATTCTTTCTTTTGTTCATATTGTAACTTATTTTACATTGTATGATTATCATTGTTTTGATCATCTTGTACTTAGTGTAAAGCTTTTCTCTGTGGTTAGATCTTTTGTTCTTGTAATCTTTGTATAGATCTAGTTGACCCCTTGCCCAACATTTAGGCACTAGTCTTAGTTGACCTTAGGGAAATGTTTGATTGTCATTTAAAATTGTGCATTTGCATTGTTTCTTGCCATATAGGCTAGATCTCCCCCTAACTTAACTGAACTAAATTCAACTCCTAGAATTCACTTAATAATTCACATAGTAATTATGGTCTACCCCCCTTGGCTTCCCTAGGAGTAATCCTAGACAGAAGAAGTCCAAATCGAGGTAACAATGGGTTTGGATTTAGGCATTGTGCCTCCAAGGACACACTAAGTGGATTTAGACTTTTCCACGTTTGCAAGTGTGTATAAGGATTGAAACACTCCCAAGCCCTCCTTCAGATCTATGAGTCTCCTCAATGGGAGTTGTAGCCTCCTTTAGAAAATCAGTCCAAGGTAATAAAAATCATCCAAGAAGAAATCTCTTGTAGTATAAGCTGGAAAAGGGTGCTATGACCCTAGGAATAGACCTCCAATAGTGTATAAGTGCAGATCAAGTCTCCTCCAAGAAAATTGAACTTCTTCCCTTCCAATGGTGTGCCCTACTGCTGGAAAACCCTCTAGATATGTACATCAAACTCCAAATATTGCATGCTGAATACCTGTGACTGGATTAGAATGGTGAGGGAGTGATTTTCACCTCCTTGGCCAAGTTTGAACCAAGAACAGAGGAATCTTTCACCTCCTTGCTGGTTTGTAGTGTTTGTTTACTCAATACCCTCAAAACGTAAGCTGTCTAGCTCAAGAGTACAAGAGAATAATGATATCAAGATGAGGCGAGAGACACCCTCCTCTTTCTTTTATACCTCCTTTTTTTAATTTGTTATTGAGTTACTTTTCCCCACTTGCTAAGGTTTTGATTTAATTCTCCTTTACATCCTTAATCTTCCTTAGCCTTTTTACCTATGTCACTTTAATAATATAACTTTAGGTCTCCTAGTGACAACCATATTTTCCTTCCCCTTATTTGTCTTGGACTATAGTCTAGAGGGGTAGCTAGGCTACTACGTCCTTGAGCTCTTGTGTCAATGAGAAGGGGATATTACAAATGATGTATCAAGAGATGATTAGATGCGTTGGTGGTATGTGTATTGTGGCTAACCTACTCCAGGCTCTTGCAGCTGTTCTTGCTACAACATCATTAATATATGTGACATTTCTTATTCTTTCCAATTATGTTGGTCTATTATTATGTTATGTATGCATGCATATGAAATTCTACACCCACTTTAACATTGATACTGCTTGAATAGGTTCTCACACATGGTTCAATTACTTTTTGGTCATTCTAATTAAGCCCATACTACTTCTGTAGATCTACATGTCCAATTAAGCTCTATAATGGCTACGAGAATAAGTTTAGAATGTACCGACCTAGGCAGATTATAGAGGCATTCATTAAGAATTCTTATAGGCAATTGGATATCTTAAAAGAAATGGAAGATTCAATTGTGGTTATTTCTAAGAATTTTGTCCTTTGTTGGCTTCTTGCCATGTGGTAAATCAAAATGGCGTGAACTATACTTTGTTGGTTGGCTATTGCTAGTAGGTTTTATCAACTTGCTTTTTGATTTTGAGAACTGCAGGCAATGGAACTGGATCAAATATATTATGTTGAACTCATCTCAACTATTACTACTGAGTTCAATGAATAAGCAGAAACTATTTGAAAACTGCAAATTATTTGAAATTGTAGGGATTGTGCAAGCAGACGTCTCAATAAATTAGTTCATGTTATCTCTGGAAAACTTAAATGCAGAATACAAGATATTCATTGCTGTCTAACATCCTTATGCAGCTCCTATATTGTAGACATGATGAAAAGGATGTGTATCCATTTGTGACGCATTATTTAAACTTCTGATTATTGAGTGTCCGTCTTCTAATAAAAAAGATGTCCATCTCTCTGTAGTGCATTGTTTCAGTGGCTGATTTTGAGCTTCCCTTTGTAATGACAAATTTGATACCATGTTAAACTGTATGAATAGTATTGTGAAATTTGAAACTGGAGCTGATCAACTTTGTATATGGCTTTTGTTTAGGGAACTTGGTATTGGGGTTGTTCCTTATAGCCCCCTAGGTCGTGGCTTTTTCTCGGGAAAAGCATTGACAGAAATAAATTACGAGAATACAAGATGGGTATGTTATTCACTAGTTTTTAATTTTTAACTTTCTTATTCTATGAATGCATTTGACTAGTTCATGCATTACATAATTTTGGTTCTTTAATTTCGAAGGCTGCAAAAAGCAAAATGGCACCAAATGCAATACATACCTGAAACAAAATACATAAACATCGAGGTTCTAAAAGGCCTCCCAAGTCCAAAAAACATCGTGCTACACCAAATAACTACATATCATCAAAATCATTCCCTATATTGGGATGTTCATCATTAGTAGCATCCTCTACCTCGATCCTCCAGGGACATGAGTACTAGTGCTTGGTGCCACATGTGGATCCCAGTCCATCCACCCTGTTATTGCACAATTTTTACTTGCCCAAAAGCCAAAGACAAGTGAGCAATAAATTGGCATAACAGGAGGTTATCCTATCACTGTCACCTAAATAAGATACCTCTTTCTCTTTAGGGGTAGTAGCCTAGGGGAGACGTCCCCGGTGACTTGGGGGTTTGAGAAGGAAAAGGTAATAGTATCAAGAAAGTTCTTCACCTCTCACAAGTCACACTGATCAGAAAGTCCCAAAGGTTTTAATAAGATGAAGCAAAGATTTGCTTAAGTGTACCTGTCCAGAACAAGACAACAAGAAAACACTATTTGGAAGTAACAATTGATATTAGTGCTTCGTAAAACCTTGGACTTTCAATAAAAACAATAAGTTGATATACAAGATGAAGCAAACATAAATTTATAGCAGCAATGTATATATAATGATAGCTTCACAATTATGCGTTAAACAAGCTTCAATAATGACCCAAAATGATAACTCAGAGTTGGCAATATGCTATCATTTGTCGGAAGCAAAGAAGGCAATGTAAAATCAACTTTAACACTTGCTTTTAGGAGCTTTTACTGCTGTCATATATGGCTGTAGCTTACTTTTGTAACAACAGCAAGATAGTTAGTAAGTTAGTCTAAGCTAAGGTTAGGAATGGTTAGCAAAGAGCTGGAAGTGGAAGGTTTAAGGGTTGTTTTCATCAATCAATCAAATGTAAGGTATAAACTAGTGCCTTTAGGGTTAATGGAGTCACTTTTGCAGCAACAATGTTGAAGGAAACAAATGATAGTAAGTGCTCAAAGACGTTATGCTATTCTACAAGCCAGGTTTGGAGAGGGTTTCAAGACGTCCTATTGGGCTAATTCTCCTTAGGTGTGGGGTGTTTCTAGGTGAAGACCAATCTAGGTCATGTAAGTGCATGAGATGGTGTGGGGGATGTTTGGGCAAGGGATGCAGTGATGACAGGGAAATGTAGGTCTTACCTATGGGTGCCTCTGAAGAAGGTGAGCTGCTCCTTGTCATGGATGCAATTGTTTCCTAGCCCATTCAATGCCTTTTTACTCTTTTCTTATTGCTTTTTCTCTCAAGAGAATAGTTGGGGGACACTGCCCTGGCGTGGTGACCAGTGGTGACAGCGTTACCCACAAGCA
This sequence comes from Picea sitchensis, assembly GCA_010110895.2. Lineage (NCBI taxonomy): Eukaryota > Viridiplantae > Streptophyta > Pinopsida > Pinales > Pinaceae > Picea > Picea sitchensis. Next base: position 46,413 of record SNQJ01S0168549.1, on the reverse strand, counting down.
TTTCACGGAGATGAGAAGGTTGGCTCGTGATGAGACCCCCTTTCTCTTGGCTATGCCACCAAAAGCCACTACCCTGGCATGGTGACCAGATGAATAGTAGTGTCATATCGCTACATGCCCATGGACCTAATAGGCTGGCTCAAGATGAGACCCCCTATCCTCCAACTAGGTCTTGAGTTTTATCTTATTTTATGGGTCCCCCCTTTTCTTGTTGAGAAGCCTTTTATTGCTTTCTTGGGGATCCCTTGGCGAAGCATCTCAAGGTTTAATCTTTGGCTTTTAACTTTTGCCAGCTACTTTTACCCTCTGGGCCTTTAGCCCCTTCTTCCCACAAGGCAAGGTACAACCCTTACTAGCTTGGCAAACCCAATGGCTGAACCAATGTAGGGGATGGATGAGAGGGAAGATGATGAAAAGTGATAAGTATGGTAAGAATGGACGATGACCTTTCATAAACCCACCCAGTGGCAACTCATTCCTAAGGGAACCAACTTGCTAGGGCATTCTGTCATCCCCCCAGGTATGGACAGGTTAAAAGGCATAATGTCCAAGCAAACATCATGAAGCAAAAGAGAGTTAAATGCACATATTCAAATGCTTTGAGAATCAGAGTGACACATACCATGATACCCGAATTCATTACCTCATGGAGCAAGACCCACTGCTACTTCAGAACCAGGCCGATGGGATGGATGCTGCTGCTGCTGACAGAATGAAGGCGTTGAAGAAGAAAGGATGGGCCCTCTAGGGCCAAACTCAAGTCAATATGGCTCTCGGTACTCCATGTCTAGGACCTATGGGCCTCGAGACATAATCTCCTTAGTTATCCCTAGGATAGGGGATAACACACCCTAAGTTATAACTTATTATCGTCAAATTTCTAAAGTCCCCCTTACTGCTGTTATGTTTATGTGTTTGCTGATATATTTAGGTGCTGGTTTAGTTCACGACTTTTAACAAACAGTTCGCAAACATACCACTGTAGTAACCCTCCTTCTGTTATCAATTTTTGTTTACTGCTGTTATATTTTAGTGAGTTCTTGATGCAGGACTTACGTCAAACAATTGGCTGAAATACTAAAAGTCCCACTGCAAAGTTCCCTTGCTACTGCTGTTTGCGTTTATGAGTTTTTCTGGGTCATGCCTTTTGTCAAACACTTTGGCTGTGTTATCCCCGATTTCTAGGGATAACTAGGAGATCATGTCTCGAGGCCCACAGGTCCTAGACATGGAGTACCGAGAGCAGGATTGACCTGAGCATGGCCCCAGAGGGCCCATCTTTCTTCTCTTTCATCAGACTTGTCCTGTTAGCAACAACAACATCCATCACCTTCGGCTTGGACTTGCATCGGAGAAGACTCTTGCTCCATGAGGTAATTGGTCTAGGTATCATGGTATGTGTCATATTTGATCATTATAACCTTTAGATATATGCATCAAATTCCTTTTATTTCTGACCACTGCT
>SNQJ01S0168549.1:22505-32525 GCA_010110895.2 Picea sitchensis | reverse complement strand
TGACCATGCAAGACATCATAGAAAGTTTCGCGGAATTCCGTCGAGTCTAGGTTAGTTTTTTTTAATTAATTAATTTTTAATTAAATTTCCCTAAGTTTGGAGGTTTAATTATTTGATTAATTAATTATTTTTGAGCAATAATTATAAAAACTAGATCCTTGGACTTTTGATAGGGGTATTTGTGCTCAAAAGAAATGGAATAGCACCCCCTGCATCCTTGGACCAAGTTTCTGCTCGGTCAGACAACTTTAGCCATGGGTTAGTCCACATAGAGTGTCAGTCAGTCTATAACAACAATTTTAATTGCTAAAGTCTAAACATGGCAAAATGTAAAAATTGTAATAATGAGTTAAATGATGTGAAATGTTGAAATGATGGTTAGAGAGAGACCCCCTAAGCATAACCTTAGCCTCCCAACCCTTTTCAACCTTATCTAACCCCTTTTCCAATTTCCACACTCAAACGTTGCGCCCCCCTAGGGGGATTGACGTTTTTCACTTTTTAATTTAATTGTGACTTGAGTGTGGCCCCCTCTCCTTTTCTTTCACTTCATTTAACCTCCTTATCATCCCTAGTAGTGATCCTTATCACTCCACCTCACCCACACTTGAGTTTGGGTTGATTTTTTACCAAAGGGAGCGCTCTCCAAGAGAGTTACGCCCTCCTTTTCCCCTCTCCAATAAAAGTTACGTTTTTTATTTGAGATGGACTCTTCACCTTACTTTAGCACGGATCCCATACTTCTCCATGAGCCTTTGTGTGATCCCAACACTTCACATCTATTCCTCACCTCTCATCTCTTCTCCTCATCTCAAGAGGTGCGCCCTCCAAGAGTGGTGCCTAGAGATCTACTCTTTTGATTGGTGGTGGACACTTGGCTTAGATCCAAGAGGGGTAGGTTTGCCTCTCCAAGTATAAATGAATCTCTTTTCTCTCTCCCAACTCACCATATCTTGAGCTATTGTTATGCTACTTGATTTTCCTCTCTCTTTCTTGTCATTTCATTCATTCTCATTTCATTCTAGCTCTTAGGTTTTGGAGTATTCCTCTCCAAGATCTATCTCTTTGGTAATAATCTTTGGAAGCTTTGGAGGACAACAAGAAGGGTAATGCGTATGCTTGCCATTTTTATGTAATGGAGGTAATCTTGTTCAATATTGTTTCTTATTTCATGCAACACTAGATCTTAGGTAAAGTGTTATCTAAGTAGGCTTAGTAGTGCATATGCCTATTAGTCTATAAATCTTGATGTGTGATGTAAATTGAAGTGTCGTTTATTATCATTGCATCAACATTTTGTCTCTTGTATGCTTGAGTTTGGAAGAGTATTGCAGGTTCACTTTCAAAGCTCCATTGGGAACTCCTTCTAGAAGGGAAGGGTCACTTGTAGCTTCTCACACTCCACTATCTAGATCTGTTACCTTTCACTTATTTTGTTGTACATCCATCTCATTTTCAGCTAGCATATATTGGTTTAGATAGGTCAAAAATACTTTTAAATCTATATCTTGTCTTGTGGAAAGTTCTTGTCCCAAAGGGGCAAGGGTTTCCTTAACTTTGTTTGGTTGTGTGTAGCCATCCTAGCAAGAAAACCTTGTTGTTTTAACAGGTATACCAGATCTGATAGGAGGCTTTGGACTGCCCCAAAGAGACACACACAACACTACAAGACCTTTTTTTTCTAGCTAGGAGGCTTTGGACTGCTATCTCTTACTCTTCCCTTTTTTTTTCTAGCTTAGAAGTGCACTTTTCTTTTTTATTTGCTTATTTGTTTGAGCTTGAGGTGTAAGAGGGGAAGTGGTACGGCCTCCCCTCTTCTTCAAACTTGTTGGGTAGGTAGGATGTGGGTAGATCTAGTCTCTTTCCCTTTAATTTTTTTGAGTTTTCTTCTAGCTTTGCCGCAAGGTTTAGAAGGTGAGGGCACCTTCTCAACCTTGCGTGGGTATTAGCTTGGTTGTTAATAGATTAGCTTGTAGCTTAGTTTGCTGTTAGGTTTACTTTCTTTCTTACTCATATCTTGCTAAGTTTGCCCTAATAGTAAGATCCAAGAACACTCAAACTAACTAAGACAAGATAACTAATAACCTACCTATTTGGGAAAGGAACCCCCCAAAGAGGTAGAGACAAGTGTTAATGCTTTATCTTTCATGTGATGTGGTTGATCTAAATGGTTTAATATCTTAAATGCCTATGTTTTAGATCTAATCTCATATCTTAATGCCCATTGGGCAACACACTTAATAATTTCTATTTGATCTTGCTTAGTTTATTTCGTTTCATGCTCTTAATCTCTCTTAAGCACATATTTTACTTTCATGCTTAATATCTCTTATGGTGCTTAACATATAAGGTGGTTATCTTATTCATTGCTTAATATCTATTGGTAGCCACGTCTTGGGCTTGAATTTTGTTGAATGGTTAACTTGGCAAACACTTAAATTTTCTGTTCTTCGTCTCTTAAGGCAAGTTGTTCTTGCCATTGATCTATGGTATCTAATCAAACTAATATTGATGTGCATGTGATAAATCTCAATTTCTTTTCAGCTATCTCTTTACTTTGCTTCTTATGTGTTGATATATTTCATTGTTAAAGCTTAAGCAACATATTTTGGAGCAAGTTCAGTTTCGGCCATCTCATTATTTTGCACTTTAAAAACACCTTAAAACTTTCAAAACACTCTTTTAATCACCTAAAAGTCTACCTAACTGTTATATATACTTAATAGACTATTTTAGGGTACCTTAGACCACCATCTCCACCATCTAAAACGGGTTTGAGGAAAACAAAGGAGGGTAGTGGCAAGGGACTGTCCCGTGGCGCTCCAGGTGGGTGTCCTCTCTGGGAAGTACTCTTACTGTTAGGGCTGACCGTGGAAGCTAGGGTGGGCCTCGTTGCCTTACTATCTTGAGCACCCGACAGTTATTTGGCAATAGGAGGAGGAGGCTTTGGTGAAAGCTAATAAAATTTATAAATCTTAAGAAAAACCTAATTATTAAACCCTTGGTCAAATCTAATAATACTTGGTGGGCATAATAATAAAGAGTGTAGATTGTCTTCATTATCTTCATAGTAATTGTGCTTAACTCTCCTTTGTAATCTTGTTGATGAAGTAATGTATTGATGATCTAGTGTAAGTGATGATGTGATTGATGCTTGAATCTTCTATATCCTGCACACATATTGAACAAACACTTGGTTAGATTGTTGTTGTAATTTATCATTGTTTAACTTGTAAATCTTGTAAGTAAATGTACATGATATTCTTTATTTGAGCTATTCTTTATTGTAAATTTGTAACTTGTGATCTTTTGTAAAGAAACACCCCTTAACATAGTTGACCCCTTGCCCAATTTCTAAGCACTAGTCTTAGTTGACCTAGGGAAAAGACTTGCTTGTCATGCTAACCCTTGCATATTGCATGGTTGACTCAACATCTTAGGATTAGAATCCCCTCTAACCTTAACAAATTAAAATTAAATCCTAGAACCTAACTCTAACACACATAGTAACTAAGGTCTACCCCCTTTGGCTTCCCTGGGAGTAAGCCTAGACAGAAGAGGTTCCGGTCAAAGTGACAGCGTGGGCTGTGAACCTAGGCATTGTGCCTCCAAGGACACACTAAGTGAGCCGAACTCAAGCTCACGTTTGCAAGTGTGTATAAGGACGACAACACGCTCAAAGATGGACAGATTGCTCTCACACTTGGAAGTGCTACAAGTTTGACTCATGATTCGAATTGCAAACTTTTGCATTTGAGGGCATTGGCTGCCAAATGATTCCCAACAATCAACTACAATAAATCATAAGAATCAAAGACAGTTAGAAATTAAAGAAATTAGTTTGTAACTTTGTCTAGAAATGTTCAATGGCTAGAACAATGGATACTTGAGCTTAAAAACTTTGAAATCACTTCCATGGTTCGTCCTAATCTTTTGCAAGAACAACTAGTTTTTTGCCAACATTACCTGCATTTTTACTGACAAAACTGATTTGTGTGTGTATTTCCCACTAAAGTTTTTGATCAGGGACCATGTGCTCTAGGAAAGTGTACAAAATCCATCTTTGACATCCTCAAGATAGTCTTGTCTAATGACGGCTTTGTAACGGTACCTTGGGTTCAGGAAATACCCAATTGCATGTATTGGCCAATGGAGATGGTTGTTCCATCTATTGTCAATGATCTTCCAAATAGGTAGATACTTATTTTTTTCTCCTTGTTTGTTGCCCTTATATTCTATTTGACTTGATCCATGGCCAATTTATCCCCATCCACCATCCACACGGTTTGACAATCTTTGCTACTCTAGACCAAAAACCAGCATCAAAATCTTTTTTTCAAATTTCCTTCCCATCATCCTTGCTGCATCATTGAGATTAGTTCACTAATCAGAAGCAAACATTTTCCTGAAGTTGTTTCTTTGGGAAATGAGAGATTGCAACGTGAGGAAGTTCCTTGCCAATTTGATAATGGCAGGCATAACGAACTCCCTGACCATTTTGTTTTTCCTCATTAGGTTGAATACCCACATGGTTGTAGATGTATGTAATGTCCCCCACCTCTTGATAAGAGGTTATGAGAGACTTAGTAGTCTAGTTGTCCCCACTAGACTATAGTCTCATGAGTCATGGGGACCAAGAAACCCAAAGTATTCATCTAAGCACAATGCTATAATTTAAAAGTGACTTTGAGGAGAAAAGGTAAAGTAAATGGAGGAAAAGACCACATGAGGAAAAGCAAAGAGTTAACCTTAGGAGGTGGTCAACTAACTCAATAGAGAAATAGAACAGGGGTATAAAAAGAAAAGGAGGGTGCCTCTCTCATCATTCTAATTATTATTACTTTTGCATCTTGAGCTCTTCAGAACAAAGACGTTTTGAGGGTTTTGGGAAAACAAACCTTAGAGATCAGCTCGGTGGTGAAAGAACCCACCTATCCTGGTCCAAGCTTGGTCACGAAGGTGCAATATTCCTCCCCCACCATTCTACAACAGCTACAGGTTATTCAGCGAGTGAAGAAAGAGGTAATGCGCAACTTCTGGGGGTTTCCAGCAGGAGGGTGCACCTGTTGAGGAGGAACTACTCGATCTGGAAAGAGGAGAAGGTTTGGGGTCTCAAAACCTATTGGGATTTCATTGTGTGGCCTAGGGCGCCTTTTCTAGCCTATTGTGGAGGGGGTTTCTCTGCTAGTTATTTTATTGGGAGCTTGAGACTAGTTGGAGAGGAGGGCACACTGCAGAAAGAGGATCCACCCATTTGGGGATTAGATCACCCTCAATCAACGTGATACTCAACCAGGGGGTTTGTCTTGCCCTGATCTACTGTTCTAGTGATTTTGGTGGGATTTGAAGGTCTTTAGGAGGGAGGCTGAAATATTGGATAGCTACAACCTACATGAAGGGCGCAACTCAGCGAGGGAGATTAGATCCAACTCTTGAAGGGAAAGAAATTAATCTTGTTCCTTTCTCCAGTATATTGTGTTGCCTTTGGAGGCTATTCTCTTCAGTTTTGTAACTTGTTGTAGCAATTATTATTCCAGTTTGATTATGCTTCTTGTATTCTTCCAGATCTGCAGATCTATTGTATCAGGATCACCATATTATCTAAATAAAGGTCAGATCTGAAGTTGTTGGCTCTATTTTGGTATTCATTGCTTGTATCTTGTCATTTTTTTGTGTTATATGCTATGATCTATATCTCCATGCTATAATTTTCAAAGAACACACCTTCAATGCGCAACTTGAGGAAGTAAACCTGCATAACACATTGAAACAATAAAACAAACAGTTAAACAACCCTTGGTTCTGGGAAAAAATCAGCTTGGGAATATTAAAGTGGTATCAAAGCGTTAAATCCTCCCAGCTTGTGGGGATTAGCACATGTAGAAGTTCAGTGGTATCTATATGGGAAGACGCAGAAGACAAACAGGTGAACTAGAGGCATAAATGGAAGGTTTAGGTGATGACAATGAGCCATAGGTTTTAGCAGGGATAACAAAGGATTTGAAAAGCTCCATAGACAATACACAGTTTACACTTTAGCACCATCTATAGGAGACCCAAGAAACAATGTGCAGGGGACATATTGAAATGAGGGAGACCTTGGAGAAATTAAATGCTAGCCATGATAAGATTGCGCAACTCTTGATGCAGATGACCCATGGTGGGGATGGCCCAAACATTCATACAAACAGGGAAGTCAGTGGTTCTCATGGAGGGACTAGATATCATTATGAGTAGGATCCTCACTACCATACAGAGGGACAGAGCTTTGGAGGGGAGACTTCCAGGGGCCCAACACACAGTAGAGCCACCCCTAGACCCTATATGCCTACATTCTTGGATGGCCAACCACATGGTAATCACTACAATGAAATAGAAGAGAATTTTGAAGAGTATGCCAGGGAGTATAAAGCATTGAGTTCAGGATTCAGAAGACAGGTCACCTTGGATCAGTATTGTGGTATCAGGTTTAGGGGTAGACCCAAGAACTATCACAGGAACAACAACGAGTTAGAGTGCAAGGAAAGTAAGATGGAGATTCCATACTTTGATGGATCTTTTAGGGTCATTGCGCAATCTTGGGTGCAAAAGTTAGACACCTATTTACAGCTCAACCCCATGAGAGAGATGGATGCCATCAAGTTTGCCACCATTTAGTTGGAAGGAAAAACTCATGACTGGTGGTATCATGGGGTGACTACCTTGGGTCATAATCAGATTACTGCTTACACAGAGTTCACTCAGAGACTTATTGACAGGTTTGATCAGGGAGATCCAGAGTTACATTTCAGCTAGCTCACACAATTCAGGCAAACCGAGTCACCTGAGATCTATATAGAGGAGTTTCAGAGGGTTGTCATAATGGTGCCAGATATGTCTCAAGCGAGATTGATGATGCTATTTACTGAGGGGTTGATGGAACCCCTACGTGGTTAGGGCAAGGATTTCAAGCCTTCTAACCTACAGGAGGCCATATGGAGGATTAAGGACTTGATGGGATCTGCAGCAAAAACTAAATTTGCCCCTAGACCACCCATAAACCAAGGGGGAAGAGATCAAATGGGAGTTGACAGAGGGAAAGGTAGGATGGATGAGGCTACTAGGAGGGAACTGAGGATGAAGCAACTTTGCTTCACATGCAAGGAACCTTGGGATCCAGGGCACAAATGCATGGGTAAAGGCAAGGCTCATTATATTGAAGTGATTTCTAATGATGAGGAGGAAGAAGATTTTGGCCACATTCAAAACATGGAAGCAAATCCACCTAGAATGGAATCTACAGAGAATGAAGAAGAGGAAGAAGTAGGTTTCGGCCTTGAAGCAGACAAGAATGTTACAATAGCCTCCATCAATGGAGTGCCCAAATTCAACACTTCAGGATGAGAGGATTGCTTCAGGGACAAAAGGTTTCAGTACTCATTGATGGGGGAGCTTCACACAACTTCATTGACTCGACCTTATTGAAAAGAAGGCATATACCTACAGTTGAGTTTGAAGGATTTCGTGTGGAGGTAGCAGGGGGCGCACCATGCCTTGTGACAGGTATATTCCAGGAATGAAACTTACTTTGGGAAGGCATGACTTGGCACATGATTTTTATGTGATGGACCTACCAGATACTAACATCATCTTGGGAGTTCAGCGGCTTAGTACCTTAGGACCTATCACTACCAACTACAAAACCATGGAGATGTCATTCATTGAAGAGAATGGGAAAAAGGTGATACTCAAAGGGATGGCAGGTAATACACCTAGAGTGGTGACAACAAAGTGCATGGAGGCCATTTTTAGGAGAGAAGACATTGTATATGCAGTAGAATGCAAAATATCAGTTCAGGTGGATAAGAAAGTGCATCCTCATTACTCTCAAGACATTCAAAAAATCATTGACAATCACAACAAGGTTTTTGAACCTATTCCACCAGGAGCACCACCAGATAGGGGGTTTGAGCATATTATAGAATTGGAAGAAGGAGCAAAATATGTCATTACTACTCCTTATAGACACCCAAAAAAGTATAAGGACGAAATTGAAAACTCTATCAAAGAACTCTTGGACATGGACGACATTAGACCAAGTTCTATCCCCTTTGCATCTTCAATGGTATTGGTAAATAAGAAAGATGAGACTATGTGCATGTGCATTGACTACAGGGCATTGAACAAAAAGACTATCAAGAACAGGTACCCCATCCTTAGGATAAATGAGCTATTGGATGAGCTTCATGGTGCTGTCTACTTCACCAAAATAGACTTGCGCTCTGGCTATCATCAGATCAAAATGAGGGAGCAAGATGTGCCCAAAACAACCTTCAAATGTCACTATGGTCGCTATGAATTTTTGGTTATGCCCTTTGGGCTAACTAATGCGCTAGCCACCTTCCAATCTTGCATGAATCATGTCTTCAACAAGCAATTAAGGAAGTTCCTCTTAGTCTTCTTTGATGACTTGCTGATTTATAGCAAAAATTGGGAGGAGCATCTTCAACACATAGATCAGATCTTGAGCATCATGGAGGGACAATCTTTATAAGCTAAAGAGTCCAAATGTGAATTTAGGATGACATAAGTTCTTTATTTGGGACACATCATTGGAGTGAAAGGAGTACATGTGCACCAATAAAAGATACAAGCCATACTTGACTGGACAACACCCAAGACTCTTATTGAGTTGAAGGGATTCCTTGGAATTTGTTCTTATTACAGGAGATTTGTTAAAGGCTTCTCCCAACTTTGCGCACCCTTGATACATTTGACCAGAAAGGGTGCATTTAAATGGAATCAGGAGGCACATATGACTTTTAACAAAATGAAGAAGGTAATGAGCACTTGTCCGGTACTTTCTTTACCATATTTCTCACAGCCCTTCATATTGGAGTGTGATGCCTCAGGTGAGGGCATTGGAGCAATACTTATGTAGAATAGGAACCCCATTGCCTATGAGAGCCGAAAACTGAGGGGCCCTGAACTTTTATACACCATTTATGACAAAGAGATGTTAGCCATCATGCATGCATTGGCTAAATTCAGACAATACTTAGTTGGGGCCAAATTTGTTGTGAGGACAGATCACAATAGCCTCAAGTACTTTTTGGACTAAAAGGACTTAAATGAAAGACAACAAAAATGGGTTAGCAAGATCCAAGCCTATGACTTTGACATTGAATTTGTCAAAGGGAAAAATAACATGGTGGCTGATGCTTTATCCAGAAGACCTTCAGTTTATGCCATGACAGATATTTCAGTTGATTGGAAGGTGCATCTTTTGGTGGAATATTCAAAAAACAGGTTTGCTTGTGAGTTGATGGATGGGTAGGTACAGGATAATAACTTCAGGATTGTGGATGACATCATATACAACAAGGGCCAAATCTTCTTGGTTCTCGAGTCAACATTCAAAACACGAGTATTACATGCATGTCATGATTCACCATTGGCAGGGCACCAGGGGTTTGTCAAAACATACAAGCAGGTAAGGGAAAGATTCACATGGAAGGGCATGAAAGAGGATGTGATGCGCCATATCAAGGAATGCTCCACTTGTCAGGAGAACAAGGATGAACACACTCATCCAACAGGTTTTTTCAACCACTCCCTATTCCATAGCATAAATGGGAAAGTATATCAATGGATTTCATCACGGGATTGCCCAAGGTCCAGAGCAAGGATTGCATCTTTGTGGTTGTGAATAGATTGACCAAATTTTCCCATTGCCATAGATTACGGTGCCTCACAGGTTGCAGATTTTTTCTTCAAAGAGATCTTCAGGTTGCATGGTTTACCCAAAACCATAGTGAGTGACAGGGACAACAGGTTCATGAGCACCTTTTGGAAGGAGTTATTCAGGTTGGTAGGTACGACCTTGACCCCCAGTACTTGTTAATGTTTAAGCCATTATTATAGTTCTTTTCATTTCAATAGATAACAATAGCATAAGATAGAATCACTGAGAAATACACAATCACAAGAGACACATCATTTATCCTGGGAAACCCTCATGGGGCAGAAAACCCAGCAAAA
>SNQJ01S0168549.1:0-11946 GCA_010110895.2 Picea sitchensis | reverse complement strand
CCTCCCCCCCTCTCGTTAAAATTCGGATGGAAAGGGGGTGTCCGTAATTATTATTGGACGTTGATTTAATTTTATTTGGGGATGTGTGCGTGAAGTTGCGGGCGGGTAGAAACTTAGGATAGTATTTTAGTTTGTTTTTTTTTTAATATTTTTTTTAATATTTTTTTTATTTTGATTTTAGTTTATTTTAATATTCGTATTTTATATTTTGTTTATTTGTTATGTATTGTATTTTGTTTTTATGTTTTGGTTTTGGTTTTGTTTTTATTTATTAGTTTTATTACTTTGTTTTGTTTTAATTTTTGTATATTTTATTTATTGTTTGTTTATTATAATTTTTGTTTTAATTTGTTTTATTTCTAATTTGTTTATTATATGTTGTATAATTTGTTTTTATTTTTTATTTTTATTAATGTTAACATTTTAATTCTATTAAACCAACTTAACTACTAACTTAATTACTAATTTAATTAATTAACAATTGATTAATTACTAACACGCTAACTCAATTATTAATTAATTAATTTATTATTAACAGGTCTAATCTAACTATTAACCTAATGTTTTTATCCTGAGTTTGTTTATTCATGGAGGGGTAAGATTGGCGAAGGGGTGAAGGAATGAAGGGTGAGGGACTGAAAGGCGCAACGGTGGATGGAAGATGCAACAGGGTGATGGAGGATCGGGCGAAAAGGATGGAGGGGGAAAATGAAACAACCGAAAGACCAGCAAGCCAGGAATTCATCACGGGGGTGATGCCAAATAGAAACTGAAGAATCGAGTTACCTATAATTATAGGACCCCAACATGGCCAATCCAAAATGGCCCTGATCTTTTCCCGATGAACCTGTACTCCCTTCCCACTGATGATATGCCCCAAGTACAGTAGTTCTCTCATTCCAAATTCACATTTGGATTCCTTGGCATATAAGGACTGTGCCTCCATAATACCCAAGACCTCCCCCAAATGTGCTAGATGCTCATCCCATGTCTTGTTGTAGATCAATATGTCGTCAAAGAATTCCAGGATATACTTCCTCAACTGTCCTCTAAAGATATGATTCATGCAAGAGGGGAAAGTGGCTAGTGCGTTGGTCAATCCAAACGACATGACCAAAAACTCAAAGTGTCTGAAATAGCACCGGAATGTTGTCTTCTCAATGTCCTACTCCCTGATGTTGATCTGATGGTATCCTGAGCGTAGATCAATCTTAGTGAAGAAGACTGCCCCATGTGACTCATCCATCAGCTCATCTATGCGTGGAATGGGGTAACGATTCTTGATCGTTTTCTTGTTGAGCGCTCTATAGTCGATGCACATCCGTAACGTGCCATCCTTCTTCAGTACCAGGACGACTGAAGATGAAAAAGGACTCATGCTGGGCCTGATGTGCCCCATAGCAAGCAATTCTTTGATTGCTTTCTCAATCTCGTCCTTGAATTTTTTGGGGTGCCTGTAGTGTGCTGTAATCACTAGTGTAGCCCCTGCCTCTAACTCAATCATGTGCTCAAAACCCCTATCGGGCGGTCTCCATGGTGGTATCGGCCCAAATACTGACTCATACTGACCCAAAAGCTCTCTAATCTGTGGTTGGTAATGCTCCCTACCCTCGGAATCCTTCCGCGTGGTGATCAAACACTCTGCTGCGTAAGCCACATCTCTGTGACGAAAGATCCGCTCCATCCTCTTTGCCGATACTGCTCGAGGTGCTCCTGTAGACATGCCCCTCAACACAACTCGTGAACCACTAGCATCTCTGAAGCTCATGGTCAATGTCTGATAGTTGAACCCAATCTCCCCCAATGAATACAACCACTGTACCCCTAACACGACATCAGTATCTGACACCTCAGCTACATAGAATGTGTCTGTCAGGATGTAGTTGCCTAGTATGACCTCTAGGTTAGGGATCATATCTAGGCATGTTATCGTGTATCCATCTGCCACTGCTACATGGAATCCCTCAAACTCCTCCGTGCGTAACCCCCTCCTAGCTACTAAGGACGCATCTATGAAGTTGTGGGTGGTCCCACCATCAACTAACGCTGTCATGCGTTGCCCCTGTATAAGACCCTTGAGCCTGAGAGTGTTGTACCTGGGTGCTCCTGAAAGGGTGGCTATGGTTCCCCCTTTCACCTCTCTACGAGGTTTTGCCTCCTCCTTGGGTTGTGCCCTGGCCGATATCTGAGGTTTTTTTGGCTGTTGCTCTAACTCATGAATGGTCTCAGTCTTTGAATCACTGTCTGTCGATGCCTCAACATCCTCATCCTCCTTTTCACTGCCTGATTCCACTTCAATGTAGTGGATCTGTCCCTTTCCCATGCATCTATGCCCTGGGACCCAAGAGTCTTTGTAGGAGAAGCAAAGCTTCTTCTTCATTAACTCCTGTCGTGTATCATCATCCAACTTGGGCTTGCCCTTCCATTCCCTTTGACGATTCTTCTGATCCTTGTCTCTCTATGGTACAAAGGGTTTGGTGAAGGGTTTAGTTTTTGGCACTGAATCTACCAAATCTCTAGTGCGTCGGATGGCATCCTGCAAGGTATGAGGCTGGTAGGCCTTCACCTATCCTCTCAAGGGTTCTGTGAGCCCTTCTGTGAATAGCATGACCAATCGGGGCTCGGATATGTCTGTCACTGCCACTGCTTCCCTCTGAAACTCTGAGATGAATGCCTCTGCTGTGCCAGTTTGTTTCAACTGGGCTAGATCTCTGAAATGGATCTCTGGATCCCTCCTGTCAAATCTATCCATGAGTCTCTCCGTGAACACTTTGTAGGAGGTGATGCGACTGTGACCCAATGTCACCAATCCGTGATACCACCACTCGTGTGCCTCACCCTCCAAGTGTAGGGTGGCGAAACTGATGGCCTCTGACTCGGTCATCTGGTTGAGCTTGTAGTAGGTGTCTAGTTTCTGTACCCAAGCTCTGGCGGTGCATTTGGACGATCCGTCAAAAGAAGGTATGGTGAGTTTACCAACTTTTCAGATGAAATCAATGTTATGCCCCTGCTGTTGCTGCTGCTGTGGTCCTCCCCTTTGTGGCTCTCTGGGGAGGTTCCCCTGAGTCCACAATACTCGACTAAGGTCATATCCTGATGCAAATCATGGCCCAATGATGCATACTCTCTCCGATACTCTGCAATGTCCTCTGCATGAGTGGGCAGTCTTTATGCTATCGGTATCTGTGCTGCTACCGGGGGTGCCCTCTGGAAACTGGGAAACAACGAACGTGGAATCCTACTCGCAAAGGTGTATGTGCGAGTGGGTGACTGGGGTCTACTGCCTGCCCCTGAGTTTCCCTGTGCTGCATGTGGGGCTTGTGTGCCCGGAATGTGTACCATAGCTAGTCTATCTGCTACCTGAGCCAAAGATTGAGACATGGTCTGTTGAATAGCTAGCATATCACTGATAACCTGCATGAAGGCTTCATCTGGATCCACGGGGGCTTTACCACTGCCCTCTGGTCGCTCATATATGTCACCTAGCCTCCTCTCTGCTTCATGCTCGGCCTCGCGCTCTGCTTCACGCTCTGCTCTTCTCTCTGCTTCTCTATGTGCCTCTTCCTCTTCCTTTGAACTGGGAGGGAAGGGAGGAAAGTTAGGCCTATCCTTTCTTTCCCTGCGCCTGTTGTAAGTGACATATTCGTCACCTACGTGCTCACGACCATCTGGTTCTTCTGCTGTATTCATTGTCTTTAGTCACAGGCTAGTAGGACTAAAGCTCTGATACCACTGAAATATCCCTGATCCCGCTGATCAAGATATTTGCTACTGATCTATTGTTTTGTCTTGCAGATCTGATACACTGGGGGTTTCTAGATGTGTTTCAGTTGTATGTTTGAGATCTTGATGGTTATTGCATGTGCATGTTGCATATTTATGGTTTTAACAACATAAAAAGGACGCATGCAGAAGTAAAGAACATCAACAACCCAATATCATGTATTATATGGTTCAAGCATGGAAATACAATAGCCTACTGGATATATAGAATATAAACGTCAGCTAAATCTCAGGGATCATCACTGGAATACAAACAAATAACATAAAATTACCTGTGATTGGAAGATGATAGCAGATCTGATGCATGCACGGATAGATCGACAAAATATGCGATTCTGGAGAAGTATGGTAACTGCTACCAACAGGAAAACTTGTCCGGAAGAATAGACCGTCAGAATGCACTGGAAACTGCTCCAATAGAAGCGCCCTGGCCTCTAGACTGAAATGGATGAGTGTCGGACCTCAGATCTGGTCTCTGAGGCACTGGATCTGGACCCCTGGGGGGTTGGCGCACCTCTTGGGACACTGGATGCACCCCAAAAGATTCCACCAACAGAATTTGATGCTATATGGCTCAAAACGATCGTCTCGCCAAATGCGGAAATGGGTCGGAAGGAATTGCTCGGATCTGCTCTGATACTCTGCATGCAACCCCAAATGTTTGCCCGGAAGAGCTGCACCCTAAATGGCTGGATGAGGCGATATGAAATATTCCACCGTCAGAATCCGACAATAGATGGCTCAATAGAAGCGCCCTGGCTGGATCTCAAATGGGTTGGAAGGAAACTACAATCTGGACTCGGATTTTGTGCAGCTCTCCAAACCCTTAAACTGACTTGCACCCTCATTGGCTGAGTTGCGCACTCTGCAATGGATACTCCTGAAAAGTACGGTGAAATACCTGGATGGTATCTCCGATGGGCTAGGGTGTGTCTCTCAACACTGAAACTGATCAATGGTGGTGGTTTCCTCCGGAAATCCACAAAACAGTAAGGTCGGCTCTCTTCTTCCTCTGGGAACTCTCAATATCAAATCATAACAATGCATAATGAGGAATTAGGTCAAATTCCTCCCTTTATACCTTTCCCAATCTAATTCACCATTGACCTTACTTAAGCTAGGTGTTTTTCCTCCTAAGGTGAATAATTAATTAATTAAGTCCCCCTTTAGCACCTTTTCATTCTAATTCTTCGTTGACTTAGGCTTAAGTGACTTTTCCTAAGTATTTTGGCTTAATTCATCGTTTAGCCATCAATTCCTCCTTATTTCTCCATCTTGTTCCCTGTTTGTGCCTGACTATAGTCTACGGGAACACATAGACTACTAAGTCACTCCTTGTTGGCCTACTCTTGGGAACGAGACATCACATACAGGTCATACCAAGTGTTGGGCACGATTTCCTAGGCTGAAACAAGTATTTGTTGGGTTTGGGACAGTTTTATAGGTGCATTAGTTGTTGATTTGTATTGTTGTACTTTTCAGAAATTTTCTTCATGAGCATAATAAAATTTCTCTCAGTTGACTGGTTCTCCCTTCGGGGTTTTTCCAGGGGCATTGCCCAAAAATACCTGTGTTGCTCATAGTCATCCTTGTTCTTTTGCAACAACACTCAAGCTATAGTATCTTGAGAGGTGAATGAGAAAATTATAAAGTCACGAGAATAGTCAGGGCTAACCAAGACAGGTGTCGTAGTGATTGCTGCCTTAATATCTTCGAAGGACCTTAAGCTATCATTATCCCATCTGAAAGCGACTTATTTTTTTAGCAAAGCTTTCATTGGCTTACCCTTCTTAGTGAAGTTTGGGATGAACCGTCTTATAAAGTTGATTTTCCCAAAGAATGATTGCAGGGATTTCTTGTTGGTAGGTGGTCGTATGTTCTTGATAGACTCAACTCTTTCGAGATCGATGGAGATACTCTCTTGTGAGACCACGTGTCCTAACAACTTTCCCTTATCGATACTAAAGATTGACTTCTTAGGGTTAAGGGAGATGCCATATTTCCTACAACGCTCAAATATCGTCCTAAGGTGTGAGATATGTGCATTCATTTCCTTAGATACTGTTATCCATCAAAGTTGCACTAGGATGGACTTCCAGCGAGCTGCCAAAGTTTGAACAACATTTGTTCAAAATTCACAGTTCAGAAGTTCAGCCGGTCATAAAGACCAACCTTTTTCTCTTTACATTTCCATAAAAAATTGTAATAAGAGATGTTGCATGATGAACTTGTAAAAGGTCTTAGCCACCTTAAGTCCTACGCGTGAGTTATACTCTGGAGTGTTTTTTCACTTACTAATTATATTTTGTCGTTTTCAGGCGATTTATAATTTGAGTTTTTTTACTGAATCCCTCCAGAGCTGGAGTATATGCCCATGGTTAGGCTTGAGCATGGATCTAAGCCTAGTGTCTAATGTATATTACCATGCTAAATATTCTCCTAGAGTCTTATGGAAATGTACTAAGTCCCCCTTGGGATTTTTTAATTTTTTTAGTTAATTAAAAAATTGCCAAAATTTGACAATTTTTAATTAAAAAATAAAGATGTATTAAAAAAGTGGTACTAGGGGACTTAATATGCCACGGGGGTGCTCAGTTTTGGACCCAGAGCACCCATATTACCTAAGTGCCCACTTGGTTGAGTAAAATTAGTGATTTAAATCACTTAAAAAATAATTTTACTCAAAAAACCCAAAAAAGTCAAATAAAATCATAAAAAATCAATAAGGGCAAAAATTAAGGAAACATGTGGGGACATGTTGGAGACGAAATAAAGCCTCAAAAGGCTATGTGGCAGCTAGAAGACAACTCTCATGGGTCAAAGCAATAAAGTGGGCTTGTGGATGATTGATTTTCGGCATGTGTTCTAAAGGAGGTGCGCCCCTCTTGGAGAGGTGGCGCATTCTAGAGAGGGCAGCCTACCTCTTGAGAGGTGGCACCCCTCTACTCTTCCATTTGTTGGACATTTGGCATGGATTGGGGCTGTGGGAGAGGTGGCAGCCCATACCTCACCACTTGGCTCCCCTCTCCTTGAACACTTGGTGCGCCCTCCTTGAACACTTGGTGCGCCCTCCTCCTTTTGGCATTTGCTTCTTGTGCTATATATTCAAGCATTCTCTCCCATTGTGAGTTAGTTGGAACTTGGGTTGAGATGCTTGCTATTGTAATCTGTAATATCATTTCTATTTGAATAAAAAGGCTTTGGAGGCTACTCAACGGTGTAAAGCTATTGTGTGTGGATCATCTATGTGCACGGTGTATATGAGGCATATGCTTTATTGATTATTTCTTGCAATTTTTGGTGAATCTTGGCCTTGTAAGGGGAGCTATCTCTCAATAGGATAGAAGTAGGAAGCTTGCTTGCTTCTTGTTTCTATTGTCTCATGTATGCTAGGTAGTTTGATTGCATGCTTATTTTGTTTAATTCTCATGCTCTCAATTTTCTAAATTATATGACACCAATGCGGTTAACCTCTTTGCAAGAAGTTTGAAGTTATGTAGGATATCTCATTTGAAGGAGAGGCTATGCTAGCTTGCTGCCCCCTCATTCTTCAAAATTGTGGTGAAGTAACATAGTCCCTCCACTTTTCGTCGAAGCATGAGACTCCATTTCCCAAGGCTTTCAAGAAAATCAAACATTTATTTCCTCTCTTTCTCATCAAATTCTACATCCTTTGGTTACTTGTTCTAAATACACATAAAGTAAAAGGATTGTTGGTTTCAAAGGCTGAATTTCTCATTTACTTTATGTACTTCAAAGCAAGTAGTTTAGATCTCAAGTTTTAAAGAAACATTTAGTTAGATCTAGCTTGCTTTAGTTCATCTTTAGTCTCTCTTCTTTTGGCAAAATTTAAAAGCTAAAGATAGGTGTTTTCCAAGAGTTTAATTACTATATTTGAGCAAAAACTTACTGTCTTTATATTTATGTTTTAGGACAGCGAAAAAAATAGTAAGAAAATGGCTCTTCCAGTTAATTAAATTCAGAAATTTATTAGTCTATCATAGGATTGTACTTAGAAATTTTTTTAGTCTTGCAAACTAAAACCCCAAAGCACTCTTAAAGTGTCTTTGACCCTATTTGTATCTTGTTTGCTCGCTAATTTTGTGCAGGTTGGTGCAAAGACAAGAGAAAATTCTACTGAAAATTCAAAAATTTGAAGTTTCTAAGACCCCCCAGGGTGGCCTTATTCTGTTTAAACATTGTAAAAAGTAAATTTTCAGTTGCATGATCCATATATAAGGGTCCAATCTTATTTGAAAGAAGATCTAAAGACTCTTAAAAGAGCACTTGTAACCGAGCTAATAAAATAAGTGAGCCAAGGGAAGCTTCACTTTTTGTTTTCCCCCTAAGGGGGTTGGTGTTGTGATTTTGGGCATCTTTCCTTTTGGCTACTTTTCTTTGCTTAAAGTTCCAAATTATTTCACGTATAAGGATAAACTAAAGAAGTATCTCAATTCATTACATTTCACATAAATATAAATCAGTTTAGATTAGATTTCCTTTTGCAAAGTAGAACATTAATTGCTAGATTAGTTTTACTTACTGCAATTTCAATTTGGCAAATAAACCATCCCCTCAGCTCCTCAAAGAGGCATGGTCAGTGTGGATTAGTAATTAGTCTCACATTTCAATTCAGTTATTTATTTTCTTGTTTAAAATAAACAAATTCTCCTCAGCTCACAGTGCGGTTCCTGACCCTTCCAGTTGCAAGCTAGTTTCGATCTGCTGGAAGTAAGTTTCATACACGCTATGTTGGTCAGTGATTGATAGATTAATTAGGACAATCTATAAAGTAGTTAGTTTAGTGCGCGGGAAAACGCCTTAAAGTGMCCTGCGAAGTAAGGCGGCCCCTCTCAGGACCTGGCTTCCCACCCGTTTTGGACATCCAACACTTTGAGTGARTTTACTGGTGAGACCATTGGGTTTCGGTAAACTCTCCGCAAGTTTCCAAACAAAGAGCTAACCTCCAAGGAGGCCCAAACCATTTCATTAATTCAACATCAATTTATCCTAATAAAACACACGAACTACATTGCCCACGATTCACTTTAAGGCACTGGTCTCATCTTACATTCAACAAAGCCACATGCTTCATCTTCAATTTGGTTATCTATTGGAAATAATTTGAATGAAACTTGCATTTAACAATTGTTTCTCAGTATCCTTTTGATGCAAGTATATGCTTATTGATTATATATCGTGGTGAATGTTTACTTCATGTTTTATCAGTTTATGGTTGATTGTTTAAAAAGAATAATAAACTCCTAGATTTCATTTTTGTACTTTGCTTATTTCAAAGCCTTAGTATATTTGTTAGGAACTACCCCCCTTGGTTTCACTAGGAGTTGGCCTAGACAGAGGAGTTGAGGATTAGGTGACAACACCATAACTCTCACTTGCCCCCAAGGACACACCGAGTGGATTGAAGATTTCTTCCATGTCTCCCAGGTGTGTATAAGGCGACAACATATACAACTGTCAAATCATCTTGGTATATTTCTATGATCTTCTCTATTAGATCTCCGAAGGAAAAATCCATTGCCCTTTGGAAAGTAGATCTGGCGTTCATGAGACCAGAAGGCATCCTCAGGTACATGAAGGTTCCCCAAGGGGTGGTGAATGTAGTCTTAAGTTGATCATCCCTCTTTACTAAAACCTGGTTGTAGCCTAAAAAACCATCCAACATAGACATCATTCCAACACCAATGACTCTCTGTAATAGATGTTCCATATTTGGGAGAGGGTAGTTATCCTTCAACGATAATCGATTGAGGTTCCTAAAGTCAACACATAGTCTAATGTCTTCGCTCTTCTTTCGGACGACCACTAAGTTGGACATCCAAGAGGAATACCTGATGGGCACTATGATCCCAACATCAACCATCTTTTGAAGCTCTTTCTGAATTTGTGGTGCTAGCTTAGGGTTAATATGTCATAGCTTTTGTCTAAATGGTTTGGCTCTTTCTACGAGAGGGATGGTGTGTTGAATAACATCGTTCCTATGGGCTTTTAGGTCATTGTAAGTCCAAGTGAATATGTCCTTAAAATGGCAAATCAGGTCTATTATACCATCTCTCTTGTCCTTAGTGGTTCCTTTCCCTATTTTTACCATTCTTGGTTCAATTTTTGAGCCTATGTTAAACTTTAAAACTTTATCGTATTGTTCTACAACAGGTTTTCCCTTATACATATCATGTCTGTCAAACATTTGTTCTAAGGAGACACATCCCTTTGGGAGAGTGTTGTTAGGCAAGTCTATAACTTCCAGGTTCATGGAGTTTGCTAGCAAATTTACCTGGGAATCAGAGAACTCTTTACTACCTTGTAGAAATTTGAGTATCTGGGCATCATCATCAAAGACCTGCCAATGCTCTAGGTTATCAGGGACTGATGGTCTAAAAACCACCTCCATTTTGCACAAGTCTTGAATAACCCCTTCACAAGGTTGTGGGGTGGATGCGAAGACAACTAAGGCATCAGTGAAATAGTTTTCTTCTCTAGGAACAACTTCAATTGAAAATTCATCAAAGAGTTTTATTGTATCCTTGTATTTTGACCTAATTGTTTCCCTAGTAACTTTAGATTTACTAGGGAAACAATTAGGTCAAAATATCCTATGACCTTCAAGTGCCTTATATTCCTATCCAAGGCTAGGTTGAGTCTTGTGAGCAGAGCCTCATATTCGACAACATTGTTTGTATAGTCATACTCAAGTTTTTATGATAAATAGGTGGCCTCCTTGGAGGGGACTGTGAGGACAATCCCAACTCCTGAACAAGAGCTAGAGTGAGCACCATCAAATTCTAAAGTCCATATCCCACTAGTATCTTGACATTACTCAACCTGGACTGTTGTTTTCCAAGGAGTCAAAGTGTGAGTTCGACATGACAGAGATCCTATACTTGGGTCATGTGGTCAATGGGCAGGGAGTACAGGTACATAGGGAGAAGATCCAGGCCATATTGGATTGGCCACCGCCCAAGAACCTTACGCAGTTGCGTGGATTTTTTGGGATATGGAACTATTATCGGTGCTTTGTAAACGGGTTCTCACAGTTGGGTGCACCACTCAGATCTCATGAAGAAAGGGGCATTCAGGTGGACAGAGGAGGCCCATAAGACATTTGACAAGATGAAGTGATCAGCACTTGTCTAGTTTTAGCACTTCCTGATTTCACTTAGCCCTTTGTGCTTGAGTGTGATGCATCAGGTGAGGGAATAGGAGCAGTTCTGAAAACAAGAAACTCAGAGAGTCAGAGAGACTTTATTCCATCTATGTGATCCGAAATCGGATCCAGAAGCCTGACAGGGCTGAAAAATGCTCAAAAATGAAAGTGCTCTGAATGCGACGAAACCTGTGCCATTGCGTCCGTCTCGTCTTCCTGATTCCGGTGGTATATTTACTTCGTCAAACGGGCTCCGTATGGAGAAGATATCGCGTTCTGTCCGAAAAGTCAAACATGCAAAAAAGGGGATGAATGTACAGTCCACGTGTCATGCTGACTGTGCAGACCGTACGGTCCGTACAGCTGACGTGGCAGCTTCAGCAGATGACACGTGGCATGCTCAGGTGACGACACGTGGCAGAGTGTGATTGGTTGGTTTGGCGTACGGTTGGACCTATCCCGAGGTGACATGTGTCACCACTGAAAGGGTGACACGTGGCACGGGTGACGTCATCAGGTGACGTGGCAGGCTGACCGAGCAGTACGGCAGTTGACGTGGGCGAATCACAGGCTGACACGTGGCATTCACCGGTTGGTTGATGAGGTGCCACGTGGCCCAGTCAAGGGCTGCCACGTGGCACCCCGAGATTGGTTCGTTGGTTGTTATATAAAATTTGGTTATGGCGTCGTCGGGGGTCGAACCCGCGACCTCCCGGTGGGCAAACGGACTGGCAGAACGGGCTAGCCACCCAGGCGGCCGGTGGAACTTGTTAATCAAACGGCAATATTTGTATTTAAATTTACTAAGAGTTTTGACCGGCGGGGAAAAGGGCCGGGGCTTAGCCCCAGCCCTCAGTGTATTACCATGTAACCGTCGACCATGCAACCGGGAGCGTGGCACGGGACAGTTGTGGAAAGGGCTTGGCCCTTGGTTCCTGGGCGGTCCCATATGACCCGGAACCGTTCCACATAAAACGCGCGGGGAGTTATACCGTTTG
>SNQJ01S0168548.1:7356-20772 GCA_010110895.2 Picea sitchensis | reverse complement strand
TCCTCTCTTTCCTCATGATCAACTAGGTTATTTTGGAGGGGGGTTTGAACCCTTTGATCTTCTCTGTCTTTTCCCCTTTGTTCCCTCGGGAAAACCTAAGGCATATTGTTAGTAGGTGGTCTGAAACCTCTATTATCAGTGTTTTGGGGATTTATGTACATGGGCTTCCCCTCTAATTCCCACCTTTCTATCTTGGCAGAAAGCGATTTTAGTGCTTTAGCTGTCTCATCTGTCTGATGGGGCAGGGGAGGGGAACTAGATGAGGAAGCTTCAGGCTTGTTCTTGGACGTATTTCTATCACCTGCGTTCCTGAGTCGGTTGACATCCAATATGTTAGATTCTACCTCCACGGCCGCATCCTGCATGTGGTCCAGCGTAGAAGCTCTTCTCTCCCTTAGCAGTAGGCAGAAATCAGGATCAAAAGCATTGGAGTAAGTGATCTTTGCAGAGGCTTCTGAGGGTTTTATCTCAGCAGGGATTCTGTTGTACATCTTGTTAAATCTCTTGGAGAAGTCGGAGACAAACTCTCCTTCCTTTGTCTTCAACGACCTAAACTCTGTCATGTAATACATGAAATCTTTTTTTATCTTCCCACTGTCTCAAAAAGGTACTATCTAAAGCTTCGATTCCATCAATAGATCCAGGAGGCAGGGCCTTGAACCATTTTCTAGCCTCTCCTTGGAGACTATGGACAAAAATTCTCATCCATACATCTGCGTGCATGATAACATTATAATCCGCGAAAGTATAAAAGGCTGCTAAGTGTTCTTCAGCAGCTATGTCCCCCTCGCCTGTAAACTTGGGCAGCTGCTTTAGGTAACCATCTGGTGGGAGGGCATTAAGAAGCTGTGGTAAGACAAGAGGAGCATACCTAGCGGCTATGATGGCCTCCATTGCGGTCATAGGGGGATTTTCTCCAGCCATATGGATATTATGTAAAGGGGAACTCGGAGGAGAAGAAACTCGGAACGTGGATACCAGGGATGAGTTCTTAATGGGAGTGGGAAACAAGAGAGGATTTAAGGAGAAAGCTAATGAGCTCAAGTCAGCAGGTGCTCCTCCTTGTGCAGGAGTGGGGAAATCTTCTGTGGTCCTAGGTCTACACCAAGGTACAACTTCAGAGGAGAGGGGAGTGACAAGGATTTCTCCCTCCAATCCCAGACCAGGAGGGGAAAACTCAGCAGGAACACTCCCAAAATTCAGGAAACGGGAAACTTCTGAAGGAGGTCTATTGAGAAACTGAGAAGGAGAAAACGAAGTTCTTATAGTAGGAGATGGCAGATTACCTGTTTCGGTGGTGGAAGCTTCTTCTTCAGGGGCCTTTCCTTTTCTGAGAACCACCTCTGGATCAGTTTCGGGTGTAGCTAGGGGCAGCTGTGGATGAGACTGCGTGTGTCTGCCTCTGAAAGCCACAATTGATAGAGCAGGTTCTCCCCAGCAGAGTCGTCACAATGGAGTCACCAGGTGCACAACAACAAACTTGATAATTCTAATATCTGATGCACCTTCAGAATCAGTTAATTGTTGTCATTCAAACCTGGGGAAAATATTCAACTTTGTCCCCAGCAACGGCGCCAGAAATGTTGGCGATGGAAGTCACTCCTGGATTGCTAGCAGGAGCAGAGCCCGACGCCCATCAGTTTTATGTCACGGTTGTTCATAGATGGGTGATCAAATGGAGGGAAACTCAAAACAATAGCGTTCCAACTCTGAAACCAGGCCAGGTATGCATGAGCAAATGAGGTCTTGCGTGAATTTTAGACAGTGAGCTGTAGTAAAGGGTGAACAGGCGGAAGACTTGTACAAGAGAAAAGCGGAGGTCTATTATAAATAGCAGGTTTCTAACAGACTGTAGAAGAAGACATTTAAACACAAGATCGACTTGCATTCAAACGCAAAGCCAGAGGACACAATTATGTAATAATAAATCCTTTATCATAAAAGAACTGCAACAATTTGCGCGAGTCAGTCGTTCATGAACCCTCTTAGCATAAGATGAAAATTAGATGGAGTAAGAAGAACTGTCTGTCATAAAACAAGAAATCTCATATACAGATGCATAAGCTGAAATCTAGAATAACTGCTAAAACATTACAGTAGGGAGCTCTGCTCAACCATCTATCATTACAAAATGGAAAAAATGCCTACATATACTCTTCCCTTCCTTTCGCCCAGCAGCGGCGTCTTAGAACTTTCAATGGATGGTGTCGCCTCAATAAAATCTGTCCTGCATTGCTCTGTCATACGCTACCTTAATTCGGCATGGCCCACGCCAGAGGTAGCTGAACCCTTTGAATGTTGACTTGGCATGTGAAGGTTCTTCTGGCGAATTGAAGACTCGACGTGGCTTCCCTTAGGAGAAATGGTATAGGGGATCCTCCCGGGAAGAATTTCGGTCGGGACCTCCATACTTTGAAATAAATGAGCGAGGTGAGGTTTGAGCCACCCTCTCTTTTCTTCATTAATCTCCAGCAGGTACTAGGATTTATCTCACATCGAATCGACATCTGGAGCATCACAATTTCTTCCTTCTGAGATTTATCTCGACGCTTCGGGGCCCGAGTGGCCAAATGACAAACATAAACACCCCTCCTTCAGGCCTCCTTCTTTATGACCAGGTGCTAAAACCATGGGCCCGACTTTGGGCGCTTTCAGAGCTTCGGGATTCGGGGTTTCGAGAGGTGAAGAGACGAGGAGATCTTACCGCGTAAACTCCTGAACACCGACATGGCATAGATACGTGCCGTGCGTCCTTCAGATGGATGGCCCATATATTATTTACTATTATAAAGAGTTTGTCCCCCTTTCACCCGCTCGCTTGATATGACCTGGTGATGAGACCCTGGGCTCGACGCCAAAGGCGCTTTCGGCGTTTCGCTGATCGACACTTCCAAGTGTAATGAGATGAGAGCTCCTTGCTCCTCGAAACCCCGATCCGCGATATGTCGACAGGATGCCACCTGTCCCAATTTGATTTGACGACCCAAGTCTGCTTTGAACCATTGGAGATCCCTCCTGCTAAATCCCGGGCAACTTGACAGCCCCGAAAACCTGATGACCGTTGATTTTCTTTGTGGATGGATCTCGGCCGCTGACAGCAAAACTTCGCCCGCTCGCTTGACTTGCTGCTAAAAAATGGGATTCTCTCGTGTTATTCTCGGGTGCTTCCTGTGCAAACTGCAGACCTGGATACGCCTAATCCTAAGACAAGAAATATCGCTAATAGAAGGTATAGTTGTGGATCTAGAAAAGATAAAATCCATTGAGGAATGGCCGACACTAAGAAATGTTGTAGAGGTGAGGTCCTTCATGGGACTTGTAGGTTATTAGAGAAGGTTTATTGAAGGATTCTAAAAAAATGTGCATCCAATTACATCCTTGCAAAATAAAGGTGCATGATTTGAATGGACTTCGGATTGTGCAAGGAGTTTTCAACACTTGAAGAGCTTGTTGACAAGTGCGCCAATTTTGAGGATTGTTGATTTAGAGGAAGACTTCGTTGTGTGCACAGATACATGAAAGGAAGGGCTCGATGGAGTCCTTAGTAATAATGGGCATGTGGTGTGCTACGAATCAAGAAATTTATAAGAGCATGAAAGACTCTATGCTACTCATGACTTAGAATTGGCAGCCATAGTACACACCTTGAAGATGTGGCGACACTATCTCATGGGTAAAATATTTGAGCTAAGAACATACTATAGTGGTCTGAAGTATCTGTTTGGACAACCAAGTTTAAATGCCAGACAAAGCAGGTGGTTAGAATTTCTCAATGAGTATGACTTTGACATAAAGCATATCAAATGAAAAGAGAACAAGGTGGCTGATGCACTCAACAGAAGGGTGTATGAGATACATGCTACAACTATTAACATGTACAAATCAGATTTGTGACAAAATTTTAGAAGTTGCCAAATTAGATCGGTGCTATGTGGACATAAAGATGAATTTACAAGGAGGTATGTCACAACATAAATTTGAAGATTATGAGTTAAAGGAGGATGAAATCCTCATGTATAGACTCATAATCTATGTGCCAAATGATCAAGAGTTGAAAAGTATGTTGTTGTAAAAGATGCACAAGGGTCCTTGTGGAGGACACCTAGGCTACCAGAAGACAATTGTCACAGTAAAAAAACAATACTATTGGCCACACATGAAAAAATATGTTTTTGATTTTATTTCTAGATGCCTTGAATTTCAAAAGGTCAAGGATGAGTACTAACATCCAACTGGTTTTCTACCACCTTTTCTCATTCTTGAGTGGAAGTGAGAATTTGTGACCATGGATTTTATTACCAAGTTGCCTAATATTGCTAAGCAATATGATTCTATTATGGTAGTGGTGGAAAAGCTTACTAAAACTACCCATTTTATCCCACTGAAGTCAGTGCACGAGGCAACCAACATCGTTGAAATATACATACGAGAAATTGATATGCTGCATGGTATACCTAAGACAATTGTGTCTGACATAGAGTCCAAGTTCGCCTCGAAATTTTGGAAAGGGTTATTCAAAGAACTTGGAACAATTATGAACTTTAGCACAACATATCACTAGAAGACAGATGGACAAACAGAGAGGGTAAATCTAGTAATTGAAAATATGCTCAAGATGTATGTGATGGATAAACCATCAAAATGGGAAGACTACCTTCAGTTGGTAGAGTTTGCTTACAACAATGGGTATCATACATCTTTAAAGATGAACCCATTTGAGACACTTTATGGTAGGAACTGCAACATGCCAGTGAGTTGGGACAACCCAACAAACCGTGCAGTGGTTGGGCCAGATCTTCTTAGGGAAATGGAGCAGATGGTAAAGATAAGGAAAAATTTAAAGGTTTCCCAAGATAGGCAGAAACAATGTACAAATAAAGATAGAATCCAAAAAGAGTTTAAAGTGGGCGACAATGTGTTCTTGAAAGTAAATACAGACGTAGTTCCCTAAAGTTGGGGAATTGTTCTAAGTTGACGACCTGCTACTGTGGACCATTTGAAATCCTAGAGAGGATTGGTTTTGTTGCATATATGCTTGCATTGCCTGCATCATTGTGTATTCATGATGTTTTCCATGTATAATTTCTTAAAAAGTACATACGTGATGCTAATCATATTATTGATTGGAATGCAATTCAAGTGGAGCAAGAAGGTGATTTTCGAGTGCGACCGGTTTGCATATTGGATCGAAAAATCAAACAGCTCCAGAATTGAGCCATGGCGTTGGTAAAGGTCCAATGGACCTGGTACAGGCTTCGTTATGCGACTTGGGAGCATGATGATGCTATGCAGGTAGAGTATCCACATCTTTTTGAATATTTTTGAAATTTTGTATGTACATGTGTATATAATGCACTGAGGACAGTGTATAAATAAGGGGGAGGGGAATGCAATGTCCCTAATATGAGACCCTTTGTAATTGTACATTTAGGATGGTGGGCCATTAGTACCAATTGTAAATGTAAATGTACATATAGGCTGGCGAGCCATTGGCACCAAGTTTTGGTTATGCATGCACCTGAGTAGTGTACGAGAATTGTTATCAAAGAAAGGGTGCACACATTACATAGTGATGCATGCACTTGAGTAAGTGCACGTGGTTGCACAATGAAGGAATGGTGTGCACATTTCACAGTGTTGCATGCAATTGAGTAAGTGCATGTGAATTATCTGGAAGTACACATCGAATTGAGTTGTGTGTGTGTGTGTGTGTGTGTGTGTGTGTGTGTGTTTGAGGCCGAAGAGCCTGTGTGGTTATGGGGCTAGTGAGTTGGGATGAAAATAGGATAGTGCGCCTATCCATGTAAATGTAATCACACTCAATTTATTAATAATATCACATCGTTGCGCTCAAATAGATTAGTTGAAAAGAGACGGGGGGATAAATCCACCGCAAAAGGGAAAGGGGGGGGGCTTAAGTCCTAGGGAATATTTTATTAATATTTCCAAAAAGTGTAAATTATGGATATTTATTTATCCTAAGTTCTCGAGAGATGGGAATGGGTCACAAAGTGGATAAAATGTAGCTGTAAAGGTGACATGTGTCAAGTTTAAGGCATGCAATATATATTGCTGGTTTTAGTGTATTTCAGGAAGGAACTCATTCTTTTCGGAGGGGAGGTCATTCATTTTCTCATGTGCAAAAGGGGTCAGACCATCTGGAATATACGACTATTATATTATCTGTAGAGAAAATCTCGTAAAAGGGTTTTTTTTGTATTGTAACTGGGATTTGCTGTTGAAGAGGCGGGTTATCAAGCTTGTGAAAATTCTATCTAGGTGAGAGATTTGTTGTTGAAGAGGCGGGTTGTTAGGCCCATGAGCATTCACTCCAGGTTAGATTCTTGTTGGGAATTGTTCCTTGGTGAGTTGGTAATTATTTGCAAGGCCCTGAAACTTCATGGCTGGCATGTTGCTGGAACCTTGGAAGGGAAGTGGGGCAGCTGAGGGATTGTTGAGAAGAGAAGGGGAAAACTTCCTTGGGTGCAACGAGCGCGTGGGGAATGAGAGATTGTAGGCTAGTTGCAATAGTGGCACCTTGGACTGAACAATTTTGCTAAATATTAGACCTTAGCCTATCATTAGGAACCCTTTTTCCCTGGTGGAGTTAAGCTCCAACTCAAGGGTGACATGTTGCTTAAAGTATATGAGAAACATAGTCTATGGTTGGGAGGAACATCCGAGTTCTACGCGCAGTTGGTGTTTGCATAAAAGACAAGTGTCTTTATGTGTTTTCTTCACTTACTGTGTGCTTAATTATCTATGTTTAATATGGGTTTAATTCTTGTATGTTGTTGGATATAAGTAATATTGTCATTCTGTATAATGTTGCTTGCACATGTAAGTGTGGTGCTGATATTCAATATTTTCAATCGTGCATAAGTATGAAAATTGTTGTTAGATTTTCCTGTTAAGTTAACCTTATGATAATGGTCACAAGTCTCTGAGGTGAGGTGAGAATGGTTGTATGCGCAGGGAAATACTCTGTGCGCATATAGGCTGGATTGACTAGTGTGCGCAGGGAAGCAATTTGCGTTACAAGGAAATTAGAATTGGCATGTGACGCCAGCATGGTTTCACACACAATGGTGAACAAATGTTCAGAATGGATTACATGCACAGTAAATTTGTGTGCTTGGTATGCTTGTGCACACAATTGTATTGATTTACTTTTGTTGTTATAATTTGTGTCAGAAGAGGAAAATTTGGGTGGCGTGGCTCAGCTTGGGGTTGAGCACGTTACTTCATTTATTTCTACGTAAATCAAAGTTATAGAGTAGAATCTGTGCACTAGAATTTGGAGTAGTGTTTCTCAGTGGTAAGCTTGGTAACATTACAAATTGGTTTTCAGAGTGCGGTATCCAACTAGGAGGATGGGTACATTACAATTTGGTATCAGAGCATTTTTATTAATGTTGGTAACAAGGGGCGTTACACTATCAATTTTTTTATGAAACTTCAATCGTTGGGTTTTATCAGTTCTTGGCTTCGATCTTCTACATTGTAGCATCACCCACTAGAGTTCGAACTCCAAGGCGACCATAAAAAAACAATGCCTCACCGACGATTGACAGTTGGCACTGACGGTTTCTCTTGCTTTCCACATCATCATGACCACAAGCTACTTCTACGGTGTTTACTTCTCTCTGCGGTAATGATATTTGTTATGAGAAATCGTATTTGTGTCTTCCTCGCAACACAAGCACCAATTACATGTAATCAACTCTAGTGATCATAGAAAGTAGGGGGATTGATTGAATACAAAGTTTGTATGAAGCATCTTGTCATGTCCATTTCAGTACAATGGATCCTACTAACAAATTGTGATCTTCATCTTCACACTGTTGTTGGAGTTCTTATTTGGAATTTCTCTCCCCCTTGCTTGAATGATTGCATGTGGTAGAGCGCTAACTTAAATAGTATGCATTATATATATTTCGTTTCCATCATTTCCTATGAGAATGCCAATGTTGTGTCTTTTTTTATAAAAGAGTTGTTATGTAGCTTATCTAGATATGTATGGAGGTTTTGAAGTCATTTCGAGCTCACATTGCTACTCTCATCCACACCCAAGTCATAGTTGCCAGATAGTGGTGACCACACGCAACAATAGATTAACATCGTGAGTTATGATCATTCCCACCCTCTTTGTCCAGATGGCATGTCGGTCCTTTAGTGGGGCACAAACACAGGTCACTGTTAATATGCCAAAGAACTAATGGTCAATATTAAAGAGATCGCCCACTTAAGATCTGGAAGATCAAAAAAGCATCCAACTCGTCCAACAAAGCACCCAGCTCGTCCAACTCGTTGGGCTCTAGGAATTATTGGTGGGTGCTATCTTGAATTTCGGGGAGGTGTACGAGCGAACATAAGAAGTAAAGAATCAACAGATGATAGATCTAGAGAAACACCACATGGAGTTCGCCAAAGACTTCAAATTGCAACTTCACAAACTCTAAGTTGGTAACCCTTAAGCATACTTTTTTTTGTCTTTCTTGGGGACATGCTAATAATTTTCCAATTGATATGAACTATTTCCTCCTTGCCCTAAACTATGTAAAGGGTTTAAAAAGTTTTTTTTTATCCTCCAAGAAAGTAGCAAAGCTTAATTTCTTTTTTAACGAAGCAGATTTCAAATAAATTTGGTATTACATAGACACAAATTTTGTGTTCTTTTTGTATTTTCTATTGATAAAATGGCAGAATCTAGACTCTCTCGCTCCTAACTCCTTATAACCATCACCCATGGAAACTGAAGATGCAACATTTGTTGCAATCAAAAGGGCTTTGGAAAATGCTAGTTGAGACTTAACTTTTATTCACCAATGAAAACAAGAGGTTTGCCTATCAAAACACATTGGATGAAGCCATAGGTCTCATTGGTTTGCATGTGTCAAATATTTTTTTGTTCCACATTCCTGATTGTAAAACTCCAAAATCAAGTTGGGACAAGTTGGCCTCCTTATTTGGTAAAACGAATTTCGAGCCCTAAAGTTGGAAGCAGAATTGTCATCTCTTGTCCCTGATGAGCATGCATCTATTGAAGATTATCTTGCCAAATTTAGATCATTGGTGGAACAACTAAAAGGGTGTGGAAAATCCAAATCCGATGAGTAGTGCATTTTTTTGATTCTATCCAAATTGAAAGGTCCTTATTAGGTATTTTCTTCTACATTTTATTCTACGATGGATGCACAAGGAGATGAATTTAAAATGCCTTCTTTTGAGATTTTTTGTGAGTGCCTCACAAGGGAACAATCCAAGCTCATGCAACTTGATTCCCTTTCTAACTCTAAAAATCAATCTCTTTTTTACCATACCCCCAAAGGTAAGAAGAAAGGATAATATAAAAAGAAGAAATATTCTGCACAAGGTGGTGAGACTCCCTCCAAACCTCAGCAGAAAACAAAATCATCTCCACCTTCCAAGTCTGGTGAATCTTCCTCCAAGATAGAAAAAAAATTCAATTGAAACTTGTAGCTTTTGCGGTGGTCCAGGGCATCGAGAATCAAAATGTTGGAAGAAACTTGAGGCATTGAATGAAGCCATGCAACAACACAAAATTTTTGTGTCCAAACCTTCTTCGACAGGTAAAGGGAATGATGTATTTTCTCGGACATTGTATGCATCTTCAATTAGCTAGATATTTAATTCAGGTGCATCTCATCATATAAATCATTCCAATGAGTTACATCCTTCAACCTCTGACTGTAGCATTTCTCAAATTGCCATTAGAGACTCTAACAGTTTAATGTTTTAGGATCAAGCACTGTGCAGTTAGATGAAGGCTATGTTCTTCTTTGTTCCTCCCTATGTTTTGTTTATGGGGGGGTGTTAGTGTGTTTGTTTAAACCACACCTATTTCTAAATACATGACAACTTGTGTGATAAGCTCACATAGATTCTCTCTTTAACTGCCTAGATAATATTAGATATTTGTATGGCCTTCTTAATCATATATGTTGAGGACTCTCTCATGTATTCTAATCAAGTGGAGATCAATATATCACCTCTTCTCCTGTATGAGGTTTTTTTTTTCAATCCTTGGCATACCCGTGTCTTTTTCTGTAGCTATTATTGACTTTTCCCGAGGCAACAACAATGTCAGGATTTTGCAATTCTTGAATGACCACATCATTAGGAGATAACACTATTGTTTTCTCATTACCAGAATGGAAAATTTGATAAATCGAGAGCATATTAGCAGAGATGTTAGGAACAAGAATTGAGGAGGATATTTCGAGAGCCAAAGATACATGATTTGTATGGTTACAATCCATCAGATTTTAGTTATTTTTCTCCTACTCCTTGCAACATTCGACCACAAACAAAAGGTATCTCTCTTTTGAGTCATGCCATTTCAGATGATCCCCAACAATTCTCTGATGTTGTTGGGAAAACTAAATGGGAAGCTTCCATGACATAGGAGTATTCTTCCTCGATGAAGAATCACACATGGGATCTCGTTCCTCTTTCTAAGGGATGAAAACTAGTTCTTTGCAAATGCGTCTATAGAACCAAATATGTTGCAAATGGTTATGTTAACAAACACAAGACACAACTAGTGGCCAAGGGATTTTCACAGGTTGAAGGGATTGATTATTCTGAGACTTTTTCCCCTGTTGCTAGGATGAATTCCATATGTTTTGTTCTTTCTCTTGCTGCCTCTCAAGGCCTGTCAACTTACTAGATGGATGTGAAGAGTGTATTTTTGCATGGGATTTACAAGAGGAAATCTACATGGAGAAACCTCCTGGTTTTGTATAGGAATCTTCTGTTGTAAGGAGGCTTCGACATTCATTGTGTGGTCTCAAACAAACTCCCCGATCTTGGTATGAGAAAATGGATAGTTTTCTAATCACTTCAGGGTTCCAACGTTATCATTATGATCCTACTATTTACACTAGAAGACACGGCATTGATCTCCTGATTATGATTTTGTATGTGGATGACTTAATTATCACAGGGAGTTCTTCATCCTTGATTCAGAATGTTCAACAAGCATTGATGAAACAATTTGATATGACAGATCTTGGTCTTCTGCATTATTTTCTTGGTCTGCAGATTGTTCAGTTTTCAGAAGGAATCTTTATTTTCAGTAGAAGTATTCCCTTGACTTACTTCAGTTCTTTGGGATTCTACTATATTTGACTCATACACATCTTGAAATCTCCTTTGCAATTGGGCTTGTATCTCGGTTCTTTCAAGATCCTCAAGAGAGTCATTGGAAGATAAGCACATTCTCAAGTATATTTAGGGTTGTACCAAGTTTGGCATTCAATACACCTTGGGTGCTTCTCAGCTTGAGAGTTTCATTGATTCTGATTGGGATGGTTTCGTTGATGATTAGAAGTCCACTTCAGGCTTTGTTTATCACCTTGGGTCTGCTCCTATTGCTTGGTCTTGTAAAAAGAAATCAATTGCATTATCATCTACAAAGGTTGAGTATTGTGATGTTTTTCTTGCTAGTTAAGAAGTCCTTTGGCTTCGAAAACTATTGATAGAGTTTGGCATGGTTGATTGTAAGTTGACACGTACTCCATTCCAATCAAGTCTTACTCTTTTTACCAACTAATCTCCACTGCGATTCAATCCATCGTTGTATCAACAACTGGTTGGGAGTCTACTATATTTGACTCATACATGTCTTGACATCTCCTTTTCAATTGGGCTTGTATCTCGGTTCTCTCAGGATCCTCACGAGAGTCACTGGAAGGAATATAAGCACATTCTCAAGTATATTTAGGGATGTACCAAGTTTGGCATTCAATACACCTTGGGTGCTTCTTAGCTTGAGAGTTTCATTGATTCTAATTGGGCTGGTTTCGTTGATGATTAGAAGTCCACTTCAGGCTTTTTTATCACCTTGGGTCTGCTCCTATTGCTTGGTCTTGTAAACAGAAATCAACAATTTCATTATCATCTGCAAAGGTTGAGTATCGTGATGTTGTTCTTGCTAGTTAAGAA
The DNA here is from genome assembly GCA_010110895.2 of Picea sitchensis. Classification (NCBI taxonomy): domain Eukaryota; kingdom Viridiplantae; phylum Streptophyta; class Pinopsida; order Pinales; family Pinaceae; genus Picea; species Picea sitchensis. The sequence continues at coordinate 8,802 of SNQJ01S0168548.1, read as the reverse complement.
TTCCTTTGGCTTCGACAACTATTGATAGAGTTTGGCATTTTACAGGATCATCCCACTACTCTTTGGTGTGATAATAAAAGTGCCATTCCCATCTCTCGCAATCCAGTTGAGCATCAAAGGAAAAATCACATTGAGATTCACATGTACTTCATTCGACAACTCATCCATGATGGTGTTCTTCGCTTGGAGTAATTTCCTACTAAGAGCATGTTGCTGACATCTTCACTAAACCTTTTGCATCCCCTTGTTTTTCATCTATGATCGATGCTTGGGGTGAAGGAAGTAGTCCTTATGGGGTCATCTTGAGTCCTCCTACCTTCACTTTTTTTGTATTCTCTTTTGGGGATGAGTTTTTTTCCTATGGGTTTTTCTTCTTTTCTTCAGTTATGTGAGTTTGTACATGGGTACCTTATCAATACTTGTTGTCAGGACCCATCTCTTTTCTTATTTTTTCCTCCCTACGTTTCACTTATGGGGGAGTGTTGGTGTGTTTGTTTAAACTAGTGTGTTTATTTAAACCGTACCTATTTCTAAACACATGACAACTTGTATGATAAACTCACGTAGATTCTCTCTTTAAAAACCCAACTAATATTAGATATTTGTTGGGCCTCCTCAATCACATATATTGATGTCTCTCTTATGTATTCTGATCAAGCGAAGATCAATAGATCACTTGTTCTCTTGTAGGAATTTGGTTTTGCAGTCCTCGACATAATTGTGTCTTTTTGACACATTTTCTGTTATTAAAAGGGCCTTGTTCAACCTTTTTCATTTTTTGAACATCCTCATTCATTGAGCTTCAACCTTGTGTCCACATTTGTTTACATCATATATTAAAGAAATTAATGGCTATTCTTCTTCTCTGCTTGGTTGCAAATATAACATCGGTTTGGACTTTGGAAGCCTCCTCTATAAAATCTTTTAAGTCATTTTTTTTAGCACGCAAGACATGTCAACGCTGAAACTCTTAGCAAAATTATGGGCTGCCATGTTTTCTTCCATGATTTGCTCATTTTGGTTGTTGTCCTCTCACTTCACACAACTCACTTTGATTGATAATTTGGACTACCGTCTTTCTTCAACATGTGTCTTAATAAATTTTTAGTTTTAATTATTTTATGATTATATATATATATAGTTAAAGTTGGTTGCATTGAGAATCTTTGTTTCAATTGGATGTGGTTCATATTAAAATTTATTTGATTTAATAAAGGAAATTAGACGTGAATTTAGGTAAGGTTGGAATATTTTGATTAATATTTTAAGTAAACTTAATTTTACTCAATAACCATCACCCAAACTTAAAAGAACTTTGCCTCCCACTTCTTTGACCTAAATCAACAACGTCTTTTGTTTTAGTCATGTAATGTAGTTTTAAAGGAACCATAAATGACATGGTTAGTTGCATGGCTGCAACATATCTGTCGCACATGTTTTTTAATA